>JAUIMW010003001.1:0-10045 GCA_033557785.1 Enochrus cinctus | reverse complement strand
GGAATGGTCCGATTTGAACGAAACAAAAAGTTTTGGGTTCTTCTACTTAAGCTCGAGCTACGTAGCTATCAAACACTATTTTCCCTGATATCTTCTTGCTGGAGAGGCTTACATAAGAAAAACTTTCATTTTATAATTCCTTGTAACAAGACGCGTTGTTAGACACCCAACATGCCTAGGTTATCTTTAAGTATAAAAAAGTTTCGACGTTCATTTGTTTTTTTTAGTTTTTCGTGTATAACTTCGCCGGGAATGGTCCGATTTGAACGAAACAAAAAGTTTTGGGTTCTTCTACTTAAGCTCGAGC
Source organism: Enochrus cinctus (assembly GCA_033557785.1). Lineage (NCBI taxonomy): Eukaryota > Metazoa > Arthropoda > Insecta > Coleoptera > Hydrophilidae > Enochrus > Enochrus cinctus. The sequence goes on along the minus strand of JAUIMW010003001.1, from coordinate 9,738 downwards.
TACGTAGCTATCAAACACTGTTTTCCCTGATATCTTCTTGCTGGAAGGATTTATGTTGCAAAAACGTTCATTTTGTAATTCCTTGTAACAAGACGCGTTGTTAGACACCCAACATGCCTAGGTTATCTTTAAAAACAAAAAAGTTTCGACGCTCATTTGTTTTTTTAAGTTTTTCGTGTATGCGCTGTCCACCATAACCCCCGGTCCACCATCATTCCCAAGAATTTTATGGACTTGCTTTCACCTGACTTACGGAACTCCAGTATCTGTGTCTTCTCTGCATTCATCAACAATTGATTCGCACTAAACCACCAATCCGCAACAGTCTAAGTTAACCCTTGAACCTTACGCAGGTCATCATAGTCTCGCATTGAGTGAATAAAAGTGGTGTCGTCAGCTTATAAAATCGACTCAGCCGCAATATTATGTGGAAAGTCATTTATATAAATAAGGAACAACAAGGGTTCAAGAATGCTGCCTTGCGGAACACCCCTGAATATACCCCGAAACAAGCTAGAACGGGAATTATAATGAACCATCTGGTTTCTGCCCGTAAGGTAAAAAATATGTTAACTATTTTTTAACAATAAAAGAATGGATACCAGGGGGTCTGGGGGACATGAAATGTCCTCCAGGTACATTCTATATACTCCTAGTTCTGACCAAATATCTTGATAACACTCTTCATTTCTGCAAGTTTAATCAACTAATTAAAAGAGTATATTTACCAGTGCACTTGGAGGACATTCCATGTGTTCCAGACTCTCTAGTAGTCGTTATTTTACTTAGTATTTTAACATATTTGAGCACAGAAATGTTTACTAACATGAATGAAAAAAGGTCAGAACGACATAGAAATTAAATAATAAACATTATTTTTATTAACTTCAAATAATAAAATATTACTTCATTGAGGAGACTCTTGTAACTTTACTATAAGCAAGATATACAGGAGATAAAATGTCCTTTAAAACCCTTCAAGCCTATGTGGTTATAGAAAAACTATAACAATAAAAACAGGATATAGTTGAAAATGTTCTTCAAGACACTGCTGTGTATTTTTCATTATGTCCAAAAATGTTGATAACACTCTTCATTTCTTCAAGTTTAATCAACTAATTAGAAGAATATAGTTTGTGAAATATCTGGAGGACGTTCCACGTCTCATTGATTTCCTGGTATTCCTTACTTTACTTTGTTACTAACTATATTTCAACATAGAAATGTTGAATTTTACCAATAAAGAAGAAAGTTCCACCAGGGTGTTTGGAGGATATGGAATGTCCTCTAGGTACTCGGAAAAGTACTTTCTTTTTATTAGTTATTAATCTTGAAGAAACAAAAAATGTTATCAGATTTTTTTAGATATAATTAATTAGATATAATGGAGTATGTAGATAGCAGTGCACCTGGAGGATATTCCATGTCCCTCAGACCTCCTGATGTTCCTTCTTTTATCCTCCAGATATATTGTTACACCAGGAGGACATTCCATGTCTCACAGACTTCCTGGTGGTTCTTCTTTTATTGTTGCAATAAAACAAAAACAAGGTAAAAAGAAAACCACCAGGAGTTCTGAGAGACATAAAATGTTTTCTAGATGTACTGCTAACTACACACTCATAATTCTGTTCAAAAATGTTAATAACATTCTTCTTTTCTTCAAGTTTAACTCAGTATTTAAAAGAACGAAGTTTAAATATTTTACTGGGCATGTTTAATATTTTTCAGATGTGGTGTTTCTTCTGAAAGTGTTTTTATAATAAGTAAAAAATAAAAGTACTTTGAGAAAAATTTATATCTCTTTGACCTCCTGGGAGACACAGAATATTAATGTTTTTACCTACTTCAACGTCAACATTACATTTACTGTTTAATTAAAAACAATGTTGTCAAGATTTATAAACCTGAATTAGAAAATTTGTAGATAACAGTGCTACAGAAGGACATTCTATGTTTTTAAAATCTTCTGAGGACCTATGTTTTATGTTGTTTATGATTTAAATAAATAAAAGAAAGTTTACCAGGAATCACTGGGACATAGAATGTCCTCCAGGTACTCACTTTTTGGCCACAATTAGGAGTATATGGAAAGCCGTCCATCTGGAGGACATTCCATGTTCTCCAAACTCCCTGGTGGTTCTTCTTTTATTGTTGAAAATCATTAAACATTCTTATGTTGCATTCGAGTAAAAAACAAGGTAAAAGAAGGGCCACCAGGGGGTCTGGGGGATATGGAATGTCCTCCAGGTACACTACTTTTTACGTATTTCTATTTGGGTCCAAATATCCTGACATCACCCTTCATTTCTTCAAGTTTAACCAACTAACAAGAGGAGTGTAGTTTATTGAATACCTGGAGGACATTTCATGTCCTTCAGACCCTCTGGTGGTCCTTCTTCTATTGTTTAAAATTAATAAACATTCATCTATTGTATCTGAGTTGAAAACGAAGTAAAAGAAGAATCACCAGAAGTGTACTATAAGCTACGTTCTTCTTATTCTGATCACATATTTCAATACCACCCTTTACTTAGAAGACATTCTATGTCCGCCAGACCTCCTGATGTTCTTTTTTTATTATTAAAAAGTAATAAATATCTCCAAGTTAAAAAAGAGTAAAAAACAAGTTAAAAGTAGGATCACCAGGGGATCTGGAGTCATGGAATGTTTTCCAGGTATTCTGCAAACTATGGTCTTCTTAATAACTAATTAAACTTGCAGGAAGTTAGGATATCTTCAGAATATTTGGACAAAATTAGGAGTACGTAGATAATAGTATACCTGGAGAACATTCTATGCCCCCCAAACCCCCTTGTAGTCCTTCTTTTAACTTGGTTTTTGCTTTAATATAATACGAGATTATTTACCGAATTTTAACAATAAAAAAAACGGACACCAGGGGGTCTGGGGGACATGGAATGTCCTCCAGGTACTTGACAAACTACGCTCTCTTAAAGCTGGTTAGACTTGCAGAAAGTTAGCATGCCATGAGAATATTTAGGTAAAATTAAGAGTATATAGACGGCAGTACACCTGGAGGACATTCCATGTCCCTCAGACCCCCTGGTGATCCTTCTTTTATCTTGTTTTTTAAATCAGTTATAACATATGAATGTTTTTTAAGTCTCAACAATAAAAACAGGGGCACCAGAGGGTCTGGAGGACATGGAATGTCCTCCAGGTGTACTGCTTTCTATCAACTTCTAATCGTATCTAAATATCCTGATGACACTTTTTATTTCTTCAAGTTTAACCAACTAAATAGAAAAGAGTAATTTGCATTAACATTTCATGTCCTTCAGGTATTTCGCAAACTACACTCTTCTTATTAATTGGTTAAACTTGAAAGAATGAAGTGTTATCAGAATTTTTTGATCCAATAAAGATTTTTCACGTATTCTTAATTATTGAAATAAAGTAAAACAAAGTAAAAGAAAAAGGATTTAAAGGAGGTACATTATTATTTATATATAGAATGTCCTCTTTGGTGGTTTCTTTGTAATGTCTTTTACTTTACTTCAACATAATGATATTAACATTTTAATAATAAAAAAAGAAATACAAGGAAGTTTGGAGTACGTGGATTGTCCTCAACCTGCATTAGAAAAATAAAAAGAAATACTTAGATAATAGTTCATCTGAAGGACTCTTTTTATTAGTTGGTGCAAACTTGAAGAAATGTAAATAAGATATTTAGATACAATTGAAAGTAATTAAGTAACAGTGTACTTATTATATATATTTTCTGGGAGATTTGATTAAATTTGTAAAAATGAATAGTTTTCTTATAATTTTTGGATGCAGTTAGCTAACAATGCTCTTGAAGAACATTTCATGTTCTCTTGAATTCTTTTTGAAAGAGTTAGGTACAATAAAAGGAGCACAGGTAGTAACGTATGTGAAAAATATTTCTTGTCTCCTTGATTTTCTAGTGATTTTTAAGTCCATCTATGAATTTCCCACATTAAAAACAGGTACTCTGGAAACTACACTTTTATTAGTTAGTTTAACCTGAAGAAATTAATAGTTTTATCTAGATATTTAGATCAATTAAAAGGACATAAGAAGCAGTACTCCTGGAGGACATTCCATGTCCCCCAGACCCCCTGGTGGTCCTTCTTTTGTTGTTGAGAATCAATAAACATTCATATGTTGTAACTGAGTTAAAAACGAAGTAAAAAGGGAACCACCAGGGAGTCTAGGGAACATGGAATGTCCTCCAGGTGTTCTGCAAACTACACTCTTCTATTTAGCTAGTTATTTTTGAAGAAATGAATAGTGTTATCAAGTTATTTGGACACAATCAAAAGTATGTACAAAGCAATACACCTGGACGACAATCCATGTCCCCCAGCCCCCTGGTGTCTCTTCTTTTATTGTTAAATATCAGTTAACATTTCTACGTTGTATAAGAGTATAACATAACTGTTTCAGTACAAATATCCTAATAACACCCTTCATTTCTTCAAGTTTACATTCCATGTCCCCCAGAACCACTGGTGGTTCTTATTTTACTTCTATTTTAACTTAAATACAACATACAAATGTTAATTAACAAAAGAGGGGCCACCAGGGGTTCTGGAGGAATATCCAGATAACACTCTTCCTTTCTTCAAGTTTAACTAACTAAAAAATGAACGTAGTTTGTTGAGTACCTGGAGGACATTCCATGTCCCCCAGACCCCCTGGTGTCCCTTCTTTTATTGTTAAAACTCAGTGAACATTCCTATGTTGTATAAGAGTAAAAAATGAAGTAAAAGAAGGACCACTAGGGGGTCTGGGGGACATGGAATGTCCTCTAGATGCACTGCTTTTTATGTACTCCTAATTCTGAACAAGCATTTTGATAACATTCTTTATTTTTGCAAGTTTAACTTATTAAGAGCGTAGTTTGCAGTGCAACTGGAGGACATGGAATGTCCTCCTGGTGGTCCTTCTTCTGTTATTGAGAATTAATAAACATTCATATGTTGTATCTGAGTTGAAAAAGAGCTAAAGGAAGAACCACCAGGGGGTTTGGGGGTCATGGAATGTCCTCCAGGTGCATTGCCTTCTATATATAGCTAATTCTGACCAAGTATCTTGATAACACTTTTCATTTTTGCAAATTTAATCAACTAATTAGAAAAGCATAGTTAGCAGTACGTCTAGAGGTCATTCCATGTCTCCCAGACCCCCTGGTGGTCCTTCTTTTATATTGTTTTTACTCTGCTTCAATAAAAGGATGTTCACTGAATTTAAACAATAAAAGAGAGACCACCAGGGGGTCTGGGGGACATGGAATGACCCCCAGGTGTATTGTTATCTACGTATTCTTAATTGTGATAAAACTCTTTATTTCTTCGAGATTAACTAATTAAAAAGAAGAGTGTAGTTTGCAGAACATCTGGAGGACGTTCCATGTTTTCTAGACTTTTTGGTGGTCCTTCTTTTTCTTCATTTTTAATTTAGTTACAACATATGAATGTTTATTGATTCTCAACAACAAAAGAACGACCATCAGAGAATCTGGGGGACATAGAATGTCCTCTAGGTGCATTGCTATCTACTTACTTCTATTTGTCTTTAAATATCCTGATAACATTCTTAATTTCTTCAAGTTTTACCAACTATTAAGAAGAGCGAAGTTTGCATAATACCTAGAGGACATTCCATGTTCCTTAAACCTGCTGGTGATTCTTCTTTTACTTCATTTTTAACTCAAATACAACATACGAATGTTAGTTGATTTTCAACAATTAAAGAAAGAACACCATTGAGTCTGAAGACATGGAATGTCCTCCAGGTGTACTGCTTTCTATGTACTCTTATTTATAGCCAAAAATACTGACAACACTCTTTGTTTTTGCAAATTTAACCAATTTATTAGAAAAACATAGTTTGCAGAACACCTGGAGGACATTCTCTATCCCCCAAACTCCCTGGTGGTCATTCTTTTTTTGTTGAAAATCAATAAACATTTATATGTTGTAACTGATTTAAAAAACAAGGTAAAAAAAAGGACTACCAGGGGGTCAGGGGGACATGAAATGTCCTCCAGGTGTACAGGAAACTACACTCTTCTAATTAATTGATTAAACTTGCAAAAATGAAGAGTGTTGTCAAGATACTTGGTCAAAATAAGGAGTATATAGAAAGCAGTACACCTGGAGGACATTCCATGTCCCCCAGACCTCTTGGTGGTCCCTCTTTTGTTGTTGAGAATTAATAAACATTCATATGTTGTATTTAAGTAAAAAACAAACTAAAAGAAGGACCACCAGAGGGTCTGGGGGACATGGAATGTCCTCCGGGTACACTGCCTTCTATGTACTTCTAGTTCTGACCAAGTATTTTGATACCACTCTTCATTTCTGCAAGTTTAATCAATTAATTAGAAGAGCATATTTAACAGTACACCTGGAGGACATTCCATATCCCCTGGTGATCCTTCTTTTACTTCGTTTTCAACTCAGATACAACATATGAATGTTTATTGATACTCAAAGATTAAAAATGGGACCACCAAGGGGTCTGAAAGACATGGAATGTCCTCCAGGTGTACTACTTTCTACGTACTTCTAATCGTGTCCAAATATCTTCATAACATTCTTCATTTCTGCATGTTAAACCAACTAAATAGAAGAGTGTAGTTTACTGAGTACATGAAGGACATTCCATGTTCTCCAGACTCTCTGGTGGTCCTTCTTTTACTTCCTTTATACAACATATGAATGTTTATTGATTCTCAACAACAAAAGAGAGACCTTCTACTATCAACGTACTTCTAATTTTGTTCAAAAATTTTGATTACGCTCTTAATTTTTCGAGGTTTAACGAATAAGAAAAGCTTAATTTGTTGAGTATTAGAAGGACATTCCGTGCTCCTCAGACTTTCTGACAATCCTTTTATATTCTCCTTTATTTCTACAGTGCGATTTTTACTGTTGCTTAACAATAAAAAGACCACCAAGGTTGCCAAGGTTGGCAAAAGATTCAGTTGATGTTGATAGCGTGTGGTTATGTCCATTACTATCGTATCAAATATTCTCATTTGTACACTTCCTCTTACAAAGTGTCCTCCAGGTGTAATGCTAACTATGCTTTGCTTAAATTGGTTAAACTTGCAGAAACGAAGAACGTTGTCAGGTTATTGGGACACAATCAGGAGTACGTAGTTTGCAGTACACCTGGAGGACATTCCATGTCCTCCAGACCCCTGATGGTCCTTTTTTTGTTGTTGAGAATCAATAAACATTCATATGTTGTAACTGAGTTAAAAATAAAGAAAAAGAAGGACCATCAAGGGACCTGGAGGACATGAAGTGCTCTGCAAACTACACTCATCTATTTAGTTAGTTAATCTCGAAGAAGTGAAAAGTGTTATCAGATTATTGGGACACAATCAAAAGTACGTAGAAAGCAATACATCTCAAGGGCATTCCTTGTTCCCTAGACCTCCTAGTGGTTCTTCTTTTGTTGTTGAGAATCCATAAACATTCATATGTTGTATTTAAATTAAAAACGAAGTAAAAGAAGAACTGTCACATGGAATGTCTTTATTTTATTGTTTAAGGTCGAATAATATCTCTTTATTGAAATAGAATAAAAACAACATAAAAGACAGACCACCAGGAGTCTGAGAAACATGGAATGTCCTTTAGATACTCTACAAACTATGCTCTTCTTAAAAGTTGGTTAAATGAAGAGTGTTATTAGGATGTTTAGACATAATTATTAGTATGTAGAAAACAGTGCACCTAGAAGACATTCCATGTCTTCTAAATCCCATGGTATCCCATCCGTCATTGTTAAAAATCAGTTAACATTCATGTGTTATATAAGAATAAAAAACAAAGTAAAAGAAGGATCTGGGAGGCAAGGAATGATTTCCTGCTTGTCCTTCTTTTATATTGTAATACATGGAATGTCCTCCAAATATTCTACAAACTACGCTCTTTTATTTAATTACTTAAACTTCTAATTAAACATCTAATTAATTGACTAAATTAATAAACATACGAAAGTTAATTAACAAAAGAGGGGCCATCAGGAGTTCTGGAGGACATGGAATGTCCTCCAGGTGCACTGCTTTCTACGTACTGTTAAAGGTATCCAAATATCCAGGTAACACTCTTCATTTCTTCAAGTTTAACTAACTAATAATATGAACGTTGTTTGTTGAGTACCTGGAAGAAATTCCATGTCCCCCAGACCTCCTGGTGTTTTTTTATTGTTAAAAAGCAGTTACATTCTTATGTTGTATAAGAGAAAAAAACAAGGTAAAAGTAGGACCACCTGGGGGTCTGGGGAACATGGAATGTCCTTCAGGTAAACTGCTTTCTATGTACTTCTAATTGTATCTAAATATCCCAATAACACTCTTCATTTGTTCAAAGTTAACCAAGTAATAAGAAGAGTATAGTTTGCTTAGTACCTGGAGGACATTCCATATCCCTCCATATCCCCTGGTAGTCTTTTTTTTATTGTTTAAATTCAGTAAACATCCCTTTATTAAAATAGAGTAAAAACAACATAAGAGAAAGACCACCAGAGGGTCTAGGGGAACATAAAATATCCTCCAGGTATAATTTAAACTATGCTCTTCGAATTAGATTATTAAACTTGCTGAAACGAAGAGTATTATCAGTATTTTTAGCCACAATTAGAAGTACATAGAAAGTAATGTATCTGAAGGACATTCCATGTCCCCGAAACCCGCTGGTGGTCTTTCTTTTACTTTGTCTTTTACTCGAATGCAACATAAAAGTGTTCAACAATAAAAGAAGCACCACTAAGGGTCTGGGAGACACAGAATGTCCTCCAGCAACTAGGCAAACTACTTTCTTCTAATTAGTTAGTTAAACTTGGAGAAATGAAGAGTGTTATCAGAATATTTGGACAAAATTAGAAATATGTAGATAACAGAACACCTGGAGGACATTCCATGTCTCCCAGACGTGGTCCTTCTTTTATTTAATTTTTTTTAAATCAATTACAACATATGAATATTTATTGATTTTCAACAACAAAAGAGAGACTATACCAGAGGGTCTGGGAGACATAGAATGTCTTCCAGGTGCACTGTTTACTATGTACTCCTAATTTGCCCAAAAACACTGACAACACTCTTTGTTTCTTCAAATTTAACTAACTAACAAGAAGAGTTTAGTTTCCAGAGCACCTGGAGGACATTCCATGTAAAAGGAGAACCACCAGGAGGTCTGAAGTTCTCCTTTTACATTGTTTTTTTACTCAGATACAACATATGGATGTTTATTGATTCTCAACATCAAAAGAGGAACCATCAGGGGGTCTGGGGGACATGGAATGTCCTTCAGGTGCACTGCTCTCTACGTACTGCTAATTGTGTCCAAATACCCTGAAAAAACTCTTCACTTCTTAAAGTTAAACCAACTTATTAGAAGAGCATAGTTTACTAAGTACCTGGAGGACATTCCATATCCCCCAGACCCCCTGGTGGTCCTTCTTTTATCTTGTTTTTTACTCTAATACAACATAGGAATGTTAACTGAGTTTTAACAATTAAAGAAAGGACACCAGGGGTCTCGGGGACATGGAATGTCCTCCAGGTACTCAGTAAACTATGCTCTTTTAATTACTTGGTTAAACTTGAAGAAATGAAGAGTTTTTTCAGGGTATTTGGACATAATTAAGAGTACGTAGAGAGCAGTGCACCTGGAGGACATTCCATGTCCCCCAGACCCCCAGGTGAGCCTTCTTTTATCCTGTTAG
>JAUIMW010003000.1:0-10045 GCA_033557785.1 Enochrus cinctus | reverse complement strand
TGGCTGGACTGACCTAGCACCTCTTGACAGTGTTTTTTTTTGTAATGGTGATTTTTGATATTGTACCTAATATTGACATCAATAAAGATTATTATTATTATTATATTATTATATTCCTTGAACTTGTTCAAGTCCAAGCCAGATGCATTCTGGTGTTTTTCTTTGTGTTCCAATTGACAGAGAAACCTTCTTCTGTTAGAGTTGAATTCACCGTTTTATTCCTTCCGTTTGGTGATTTTGTTGTACCTTCTTAGTCTCGCATCCTTAGCTTTGATCTTTTGTAATAGTTGATCCTTGTAATCGATTAACTTTTCAAGTCTCACGTCAATCTTTGTCCTTCTTGCTATATCTCTGGCCTTTCTTAACATTTTCTTTGAAAGGTCTCCTTTCAGGTAAACTTTTAGGATATTTTTGTTCGCATGTCGTCTATGTTCTTGACAATCCTTCTTTTCCATGCTGGTTCTCTTTTTCCCGATGTCGCATTCCAAGTCAAAGAAGGTAAGATTTCTGACAATTGTTTCAGTGCAATACAATACACTCAGGTAGAGTGGGATTATGGTCTTTTGTCCTGTTCGTTGGTTCCACTACTCCATTGTTGTGTGAAGCTGCTCCCTGCCAGCGACACAAACTGTCATGTTCCCCTTCCTTAACTCCTTGTCTCCATCATAATAGGTGTGCCCTGTTAGTCACCTTTTGACAGAAAGAGCATACCTTGCACTATTCTAACCCAGGGGGTGCAGTTTGAAGCTACTGCCTACTGGTGTGTATATGGTGATGGATTTTGATGATGGGACAATGGACAGTTGAGCTCGGACCGTGGTGACGCAAACCACCAAGAGATATTCAAAATATGCACAATTAGATATGCACATTCAGAACATGGCCTCCGCACGTATAATTATTATTTTTTTATTGACAAAATTACATAATTATTAACTGTCAACAGAAACATGTCCATCAATTTCAATCTAAAAAAGACTGTTCTTCCACATATTCCCTAACATTTTCTTAATTGAATTTTTCAGGACCAAATTTGCTTCTTTTAAAAAAAAATAGTTAAAACAGCTAAAACTTACAATGTAGTATACGATAAAAAAATGTGTTGTGTCAATTTGACGGTTGCTAACAACAATTCGTATTGCCGGTCGCTAGTTTGTAATCCATGGACGAAGAAAATACTAACTAAATATTTATTACATCCATGGGGTAATCTCAGAAGTAGAACACTAAATAGTGGGTTGGCATCTTCATTGTCCTCAAGGTCTAGCGACATCTGCACTAAATGTCCCTAACTAAAATGACAGTCGCCATGAAAATAATAACATAAAAACCTAACCTAAAAAACTAGCACGATGTCGAAAAAATGAAAATATTTCCAGATTAAGACCGAAAAGTTATAAACATGATAATATTTAAAACAAAATGTGGTACGCCGCATTGTTACGATTCATAAGACGTAGGATAGTTCTAGGAATAATATTTACAGTGTCTTTGGTTTATTGTCTCGTTAGTTTTTTGGGGAAGGTGCTGTTTTGCTAGATTTTTGTATTCCTTGCTAAACGAAATCATTTTCAGGCTGATTTTTACGATAGTGAAGATGCAGTACCAGTAAGAAGAACACAACCTTTTATATGGCGAACCTTGCAGCAACATAATTTAAGTAGTGACATAGATATAAACTGTCGTAACAGCGTACAAGGAAAGGTTTTAATTGTGGATGATAGAGGTGACTTAAAGTCGTTTCTATGGTATTTTACCACTAAAGTATTACTTTTTTAAGGTTACGTTTGCCCACGTCATGAAATCTTGCCGAATGGATGCTGCAATGAAAATCTTTCTTCTGTAGTTCAATATTCTTGCGAAACATGCAAAATTAACAACTGTTGTGCAATATACGAATACTGCATATCTTGTTGTCTTCATCCTGACAAGGTATATAAATTTGACCTACTTTTTGAATAAGTTTTGTAATTATTGGTCTCCAAATGCCTGTCTTAGAGTTCAATCGTATGCCTGAATCTTTTTCTAATGTTAGTGTATGTTTAGAAAGTAATACCAAAGTCTCTATACTTCAGCTTTATCTGCTCTTTGCTTAAATTATACAATGAAGACCAAAATTCAATAAAATAAAATTGTAATAATTGCTATAGATCTGTTTTTAACAAGTCTATACTTTCCAAGATATATGAACAATCTTAAAGGGAAGAAATAGATCTACCATGTCCGTGGTTCATGTAATGAGTATTTTAGATGGTTAATAATTACCATATCTTATAAAAAATATATAGGCAATTGTGTTTTAGAAATACTAAAAAATACTAATGTGTATTCTTGAACAATCTTTCATAAAATCCAGAAACATCTTAACAAACTCGTAACGTCAAAGGTAAACCAAGCAGAGGAAGTGATAATATCGAATGGTATGAAATACTATGACAGCTGCAGGAATCAGTTGGGAAACCTAACGTGTTAAAAATACCTATTTCATACTTGCCTGCATGTATATTCATTCCCAGAGACACCATTCAAAGAAATGCTGGTTGTACACTAGTTATTTAACAGAGAAACCATAATATTCTACCAAAATTTAAGTTTTATTCTCTTAGCTGCTCGTGTTAGCTGAGAAATTTAAATTAGAAAAATTTCTTAAAATTTATTCCATTGGAAACAATTTATAACTTAAAAAAAAATTGGAAACATATTTCAAGGCAATTCCTCATGGTTTGTACAAAAAAAGTTTAATCCAGTTTCAATGTTGATCATGACAATTTTTTATCGTAGTCTATAAACTTTTTTACGACCAACATTGGAGTAAATACAGAATCTGAATTCATCTGTGAAAAATACATGGCCATTGGTTTATATCATGATGTATATTATACATGATTTGTACGGATGTTCATCTTTCAGTTGCTTCAAAATGCAAGTTTCTTAGCCATTCCACAGGTTCTTATCTGTTGCTGGGACAACCATATAATTTGTCACTCTTCTCACTTTATTTTAGTTTTTTTGTGAAAAATATGTACCGAGGTATCATTATTAGTTAATTATCTTTATGGGGTTTCCGATTTGATGTAGTAAGTTATTGATGTTTTAGTAAGAGATACCGATTTCTTTGGGACCCAAAATTATTTTGTTCAATACTCATGACCACCTTTTATTCATGCAAACACCATGCCCCGTAAGTTATGGTAAAAGGTGATCATTAGTTTTTAGAGCATATTCTTATATATTCACTTCTGACATTGGATGACGATTTGCGGTGGAAGAACCAGGTCACTGCCGTTAAGATCAAACTATTTTCAGGCACAGGTATCTTGTGTAATTATAAAGTAGACCTCCCTATTTTCATCCTGTCTGCTACAGCAAAAGGTTTTGAAAAACCTGGAACGAAAGTTTTCTGTTTTGTACATTTATATTAATACTTAAAGACAAACGAAAGATGAATTAAAAGAAACAAGGTATTTTCTTGCAATAAGAGAAACTGCCTACATTATTATATGTTAATTCTATTTCTATTAATAATACAAAATGCAAGTTGAATGAGATATTTTCTTTTACAGAAAGATATGTTAGAAAACGTTTTGGGAAAAGCAACAGAGCAAAATAACGTACTATTCGCATCTGTGACCGATCATTTCGAGCTATGTTTGGCAAAATGTCGTACCAGTTCACAAAGTGTTCAACACGAAAATTCCTACAAAGATCCCAAAGCGAAGCACTGCTACGGAGAAACAGCACCTGGATATGTCGTTGATAACGAAGTGTAAAGCTGAAATAAATCATAAATAGTTAATATATACTTAAATTTATTACATAGAATTAAGAATTTACTAATGTAATATTGTCATTTATTTTTTAATAAAGTCAATGTTCTCTATTTTAGGTATATTTTATTTGTACAAATAAATAAATGTTACAAAAATACATTTTATGTAAGTATATATAAATAATTTACTGAAATTCCGATAGGTATAATGTCTCTAAAATTTCGTTTATTTCGATTTCTTTAGTGACTGACAACAAGAGATGTTCCAGCAGTTTGTCGCCGATGCTTCCAGTGACAACCCAAGGTTGTATTTGGGAGGTCTTAGAATACATATGATTGCCTTTGGTGAACTTGTGATACTCTAGTTTGTATTGTATTATTTTAAGGGCATAATTTTTGGGGAGCACTGCAAGCTTTCTGAAAGATTTTTTTGGCAATCTGCTTATTTTGATGCTGGTTCTAGATGTTTTATCCATGTATATGTTATCCATTTCTCTGTTAACTGACTCATTGCTGTCGATTTGCTCGAATTTGTGTTGATTTTCAGTTTGAGTTTCGGAAGAACATTTGGTTTTTAAGTTTTCTAATTTTAGGTTGTCTTGGTTTGGCGAGTCTTCTATTATCGAGTCATCGTCTCGTATGCAAATTAGTCTTGCATTTTTCTCTCCTGATACAGTTATTGTTTGTCTGAAAAAGAAACATTTTCATTATATTATTATTACTCTTTTAATTGATAGTAAATAACATCCTTTAGTACAAATTTTAATAAATATTTTATTTGTCAACAGGAATACTTTCAGCAATTTATAACTAAAAAAAGACTGTGAAGAAGAGAAATTAAAGTTAGATTTTTATTTTAAGGTTTTGAAATGATTCACAGGTAGTTTTTCTGGGTAAAAATTAGTTTTAATAACGTACATATTATAATAAATAAAATATACGCGTGATTAAAAATTCTAGGAATAAATATTTATTAAGAGAATGATGAATGTGCTATTTATAATCCTAAAGTAAATAATCATATTTAGTTATAGATAATAAATGATATGAAATATGCTCCATTCAATTGTATTTAATAGCTTTGCAATTTTTATTACGTTTCAATTATGATTTTTTTAAATAAATTATGTGAATTAAAGTAAAATTATATTATTAATGTATTTACAAAATGAAATTGCTACCGTTAAATAATTTCGAAATCGTAGGCCTCTTTCATTTGTAAGACTTGTCTGTTCTGCCACTAAGCAAATTGGATATCTGTTTTGGCACATAAACTTTGCGACAGTTTTTTTTAGTTAGTTAAATAACTTTTTTTTTTCTTGCGTGCTTTATTTCTATTTTATGATGCGTAGGTATCAGTGTAAGTGCGGCTTTCTTACATCTGATTGTTGTATCAGTGTATAGTATTTAACTAATAAATTGAAATAAATTAAATAAACAAAGACTTCTTCATTTTCAATTTCTATAATGGCACTTTGATTCCAGTTTGAAAGTCGATAAGTTTTATCAGATTTTGACTTATATTTTATTATTATTATATATGTGAAGAAATTATTGCACGGATCTTATGCAAATCTTAAATTACTTTATACCAATAGACATATATTAAATCAACGCTTAAAAATTTTGTTGTGTGATTCTATTTTTCTCTCAAAGATTAGTTACTGCCATATGGTGTACCATGCTTATTTGGATATTATTTATCGGATGAGGTTTCAAAGAGTTCAGAATGTACATTTGCGATTTATTTATGATTTGAGAAGACAAGACCGTTTCTTTCATATTTTGCGATGATGTAGCTGGTTGAACATGGCGGAAATATATTGACAGGAATATATAGACATTATATGAATTAAGAGTTTTATAATATAAAATTTTAAGATATATAGGCCATCTTCTCTATAAAAAAAAGGCCATTTTTTCAAAAAAAAAATATATGTATTTTTTATGTGTCTATGTTTTGTAATAAATAGTGTATATTTCTGACATATCAATTGTGCATTTTTATAGATAAATACACTTCATGCATTTGCGATTAAAACTGACCCTCAGGTTCCACACCAATGCCTATTTCTTAAGTCTTTCGCATCTCAGAGTCTTCTAGAGAAGTCTATTCACTCACTTTAGTAACATTATTTTATTTTAATGGATAAAAGGAATTTCAGTACATGTCTAACCTTTATCAGACGTATATATTGCTAAACCTTATAAACGAACTGCATACTAATATGTGCAATATTAGATAAAATTTCGATATAGTTATAGACAATTATAACAACGAATTACTTTATAAATGAAGATTTTCATTTTTTTTGCACATAAATTAAAAAAAAAAAATATTCAGAACATATTTATATTAATCTGTTGTTTATATTATGTCTGATATGTAGGTCAGTTCATGTTTCCATTTAAATTTTTAAAAAATCAAAATTTTGTAAATGTCATGTTAATACAAAGTATTTTTTTATATTTGGCTTTTATTTCTTATCTTTATTGCTAGTAATAACAAAGTTATACTAATTACAATTAGCATAACTTTTTTTTATAAATCTTATTTCATCACTCAATAAATTTTTAAATTGCATGTTTTCTAAACGCTGTGTAAAGAGTGCTTAAATCTCAAAAATTCAAAAAGTGACATTTTAAAATCACAATGATTTTAGCTCATTTACTATTGCCTGAAAACTCATGAATCATAGAACATCATGACTCCATAAATACGTAACAAATGTAGTTTTAGTTTTATGTGAATTTTAACTATAGAAATACATTTTTTCTGAACCTATTTTGAACAGATTTTTTTATTTTGAGCACTTTTGGTAATTTTTATATTGTCATTCATATATGAATGACTCGGCCCTCCAAGAAAGGTTAATTTGTTATTTTATGTGTGGGGCTACCTCATTCAAATAAGTATGACACATATATTAGAGATGTTTATACTTTCCCTAGTTTACAGATAACTGAATACTTCCCCCCATTAGGTTGGGGTCTCCTTACATTCATATATAAGACACACGTGGACAACGGAACATTTACTCAGTTGTAAAGTATGGTGCCGAACATAATTTGCATAATTTTTTATTCTAATATTTTCAAATTCTACTGGTAAGTATATATTATAAATAAAACACTGCATATAATTTTAATATATTTAGTTCTTATATATATATATTCTATTTTTTCCTTTTTATTACAGAATTTAACTTTCAAGTAGATAGTTATAAATAGGTTTTAGTATACCCAAACTCATAATGGTTAAAAGTTGGTGGCGAAGATTGCAGCATTACAGACTTCGATTCAGATGTGTCTTTGCAGGATCCAGCATGGAAACTAGATAATTCAGATTCAAACGCGAGTGAATCATCTGAAGAAGTCTTAGATGATATGGATTATCTTGAAAACGTTCTGCAAGAAATGGTTGTAGAAGAAATGGAAAATGAGAATGATCAGGTTCACGTGCAGTCAAAAGATGAAGAAATAATCATGAATTCCAGTTGGAGTGAATATGTTGGACGGCATAAAGATTTCCCCTTCCTTGGATCCCATGGATTCCAGAGAGCTATAACAGTCGGCATGTCTCCCATCGAGGAATCATTTCTGCACTTAGATGAAAAAGTTGTAGAACTCATCGTAACCGAAATAAACAGATTTGTGGAACAGGGTATACTTTCGAAAACGTGATGAAAATGTACTCGCATCAGTAAGAAATTAAAAAAATTGTAGGATTGACACTATGGATGGGTATAGTTAGGCTAAATAGACGTTTAATAATGTCAAGAGTCTGTTATTGCTGAGTATATTACACTTCAGCAACAATTAAGAAATAAAAAGAGACGATCGTCTTGGAGATATTAGTCCTCTGATTGATGATGAAATGCTAGTTCCGTGGAGACACCCTACTCAGCATAAAATTTTTAAAATTGTGTTCCAACGGTGGGTACAGATGGGCATTCAAAATATATTCAGGAAAATTTGGGACAGGATAACCTAAAGTCGGATTAGCTAGAAATGACACATGAACTATGTGGCGAACTCCGGAATGAAGGAAGAACGTTATACGTAGACAATTTCTACACTGACTACAAACTAGCCAAGTCTATGCTTGATAAAAAAAACCCATTTTGTCGGAACAGTCAGGCAAATAAGAAGAACTTACCCAAGCTAAAACTTAAAGTGGAAGGGTACTTGAGATGTTACGCTGCACATGCATATGTAAGGGTAAGGATCCATCCTCAAATCATTCAAGGACAGTCTTCTACTAATAATGACCATACACTAAGGCAGCAAGAACCGACAACCAGCCACTAAATGCAGGTTTCGAAAGGCTGTAGATAAACCATTACCAGTTTTGGCTTCCTACACCACAACTTTTAGAAAAGGAGCTAAGTGCCCAAGTCCTCTAGAAACATGCAACTAAACAGAAAATTCAAATATACAAATTTCGAGAAAATTTGGCAGAAAACTTGTTGCAAGGTCCAATCACCATTTGTCTGAAAGGATTAACGGTGACGGTAAAAAGATTTGAAGAAAACATATCCTGTGTTACTCAAATCTTCGAGATAAAGCAGGTCACTAAGAAGCCAGAAATCGGGCTAAAATTATTTATACTTATTGTAATATGTGTCCCGGGCAGCCACATACCTTCATTCATAATTGTGGAAATAAAATAACACTGTTATTTATACATGTTAATGAAGGGATTAAGTAAATTATAAAGAGCCATATTGTGTAGATCTATTAATTTTTAATAAAATGATATTATTTACAATAATCTTGCAGTAACTCCAAAAACTACAAAACCATTTTGAAATTTTCAAAGGCCCAGGGACATAAAACTAAGAAACAATTATAGAACTATTTATAAGCCTTTTTCTCTTTACCATAATATAAAATGAATTATATTTTAAAACGGTATAGACGTCCAGCGTCAAGTCCATTACTATAGGTTTTCAATATTATAAATATCAGATTTTGGCCAGAAAATTCTGTGATTTCGCATAAGAACAAATATGTAATGTATTACGGAAATTGTTAATAACAATCCATATAACAGAGTTGTAGATAATTTTCATATAGATCTAATAGAACATCTTAGAATGCACCGAGCTTAATAGATTTGATGCTAGCTTTCTAAGAAACTTATCGATTTAGAAAATCTTAGGGCGATCTAGAGCTTAGGCTTAGATTATCTGTTCTTGAGAACTACACAGATGCAGATGCTGTATCTGTAAATATTCAAATCAGACAACAAAGGCTTATGAGATGATTTTAAAAATCATCACTGACCCATTATACTTTTCAATTCGACTCATTTCAACCCAGGAAACAGGCAGGATTCTGAAAATCATAGATTACCATGGATCACATAGTCAGAAGAGTGAAACTTTCATGGAGCATAGTTGCTCATCTTGGTGGAATATTTACATCCAAGAGAAGTATAGAAGGGTGTATGATGGGTCTAACATTATTGCGACTAGATCAGGAGTCAATCCATGGTCTGATGTGTCGATGAAGTTGTGAAGAGATGCAAATGGAGATGGGCAGGGCACCTGGCAAGGTATACAGATGATCGCTTTCCATTATGTGTTGTTAACTGGGAAACTAGAGATAATATTTATTTAAGAAATCACCCCAAGGAGATATTAGGAAGTAGTTTGCAATAAGTAAATTCTATTTTTATAAAAATTGTGACAGTGACAAAGTCCCCACAAAAGACCTTGTATTGGTATAAATTGCCTCTCAATTAAAAAAACTTCAATACAACCAATATAATTAGATTAAAAAAATATTTTTGACACAATTAAACATATATAAACTGCTTATATTCATTTATAAAATGAAGTAACTTCAATAATACACTAAACGTGGAAAGTAAAAATGGCAGCAATAACGCTCAAACAACAGAAAAACCGTTAAAAAATTTACTAAAAACTTTTGCTCAAACCTTTCGAGAGGCTCTTTCAAAGTTTTTGTTCAATATAAAGAAGAAAATAAGAAAATGTCTCCTTTGGTAATCGGAAAAAATGACTAAATTAGGTTTAAGATACAAAATAGTCTAGGAAATAAAGGGTGGGCATTATTTTTGAAAACTATCAAGACTTAGCAGTATTTATCCGAACACATGGTTTCATGCATAGAAACTATCCAGGTGGACAAAGAATTCGACTAAAAAAGATAAATGAGAATATACTCCAAATGAGAAGAATCAACAAGAGGGCAGTAGAAAATGGAGATGTAAAATTTTTCTCAGCGCATGGATGGCGGTCGCATTTG
>JAUIMW010002999.1:0-10047 GCA_033557785.1 Enochrus cinctus | reverse complement strand
CGCGGCAAACGCAGCTTTTTTTAGTTCCGTTATATTATTTTCATTTAGAAACTTTATGGTTTTGTCTACATAATTTTTCTTGTGTATCATCGCTCTGGTCTTTATAAATCAATATTAATTTAATCTTATTATTATATATAACTTCTCTGCTAAAATTTTTAATTTATTTTTAAATGGGATAAGATTGTATTTCCTTTATCTTTCAATCTATCGTTTGATCAATCCAGTTCATTGCAGAACCAAATTGGTTATTGAACGTTTTGGAATTACACTCAAGACATACGTTAACAGTATGTGGAATATTGAACGTAAACTGTTTCTGAGTGGCAGTATATGTTTTTCAGTTCTTATTTATTTTTGCTCTCCTGTTCTATAAGTTTCAAGTGTTGGGATTTTTTATTGCGTTTAATTAAGATTAAGCATAAAAAAAGGCAAGATGATTGACCTCTGTTCTCAAAAATGAATTTAAATCTCAAAAATTTATAACACCAGCAATCGTGCAAAACGAATCCGAGAGCATCTATTTTTACTCAGTTAATGAAAAGGACATCATAAAATATATATCAGAGCTCAGTTATTCTAATTTAACAGATCCAGACCAAATTAATAGCAAAATAATAAAGCAGTTTTATTTATATTTCACAAAACCACACATATTAAACAAACAAAATATACAAACAGGAACAATACCAACCAATGTGAACACTCAATAATAATACCAATTCATAAATCCGATAGTAAACTAATTTGCAATAACTACAGACCAATATCTTCCACTAATAATTTCTCAAGTTTTTGAAAAATGGCTCAAAGCACGAATTATGTTTTTTTTTTTGAAAACAGTCTTTTATGCAAACTATATTGTTTTAGGGAGAGACTTAACGGCGAAAATGCAATGATTAATATTGCTGATAATGGTATGTCAAATTTTGAAGTGCCTCAGGGTGCAGTATTTGATACTGTTGATAGATTACGTATAAATATGATTATGTATTTCTACCCTTACTGACTTCCTTTTATTAGTTAACTATTGTATCTCAAATCAGGTATTTCCTTCTTCTTGGAAGACATCACTTGTCACTCCGTTACCGAAGTCCAGAATTTTCAGTGACCTTTGACCAATAAGTATATTGTCAATCTTATCAATAGTATTAGAGAATATAATGAAAGCTCAAATCCAGAATTATGTGGCGGTTACAGAAATTCTGTCGCCGTTTCAATTGATCTTTAGATTAGATTATAGATGTGCAATAGCACTAACAAATGTTATTGACTTTTGGAGACAGATAGGATACGAGGTACGGCTCGTTATGTTGGATTTTTCAAGAGCTTTTGATATGGAACTACTGGTTTCTCTTGGGCATTCTTCAGTATTAGGGATTTGGTCCAGATTTGGTTCAATTCATTGAGAGTTTTCTGACTGGAAGAACGCAGTGTGTGACTAATAATGGGATAGCCTCTAAGAGATTGGATGAGCCATATGGACTTCCTGATAGATCTATCTTAAGCCCCACCTTGTTTTCTATTTATACATCCAATATAACCTCTTATATTAATATTGTAAATATCATTTGTATGATGATGATAATTGTCCTACAAAAAGTCATAGGTCGGAAAGGAGAATGCACATGATTGATTCTCATCTTCAAATATTCCTTATTTTTCTACAAGAGATATCACTGACTGAACAAAATGCTAATAGCAAAAGCCACTTATATTTTTCTAAGCATCGTAAAACCTTGCACTGTTGTCAAGAAATTTATTATTTATGTGTATTGGCGATCCTTTTTCCTTAAGTAAACCTTCTCATTGAACCATATAAATTGATAATTTGAAGTTTTTTGCTTGGTAATCCTCAGCAGATTTTTATAATATGGTGTCATGTGTTCATTGGAATATATTTTTTGTCCAGTACTAGTTCCAGAGATGCTTTTATTTAACGCAATCATCAAAATTTATAAGAAATAGAATAAACTAACATAAAAATGACACTATGAACACAGGTTTAAGCACAAATGCATAGGAAAACCAACATGTTTTTGACTTTCATAATCCACAAAATTTACATACAGGACCAAATCTAAACAAAACACTAATTAGTGAAATGTTACATATTAAAATTAACGAAAATATTAGTTGTAATTTTCAAAAAGATACAACAAGTTTGGCTTGCAAAGTAGGTCACTATCATATATAAAAATACAAAAATTTGCTTAGTTTAAAAAATACTAGTTGTTTTTAAACAACAATTAAAATATGTTGATAAAAAGCTTGGGATTTACTTTTAATTTTTGACTTTTTCATCCATATATTTATGTCCCCCAGACTCCCTAGTGGTTCTTTTTTATGTTGTTTTTTTTACTATATTGCAATAAAGGGATGTGAACTGATTTTCAACAATAAAAGAAAGACCACCAGGAGGACTGGGGGACATGGAATGTTTTTATTGAAGTTAAAAATCAATAAACATCCCTTTAATCAAATAAAGTATAAAACAACATAAAAAAGAACCACCAGGGGGTCCGGGGAGCATGGAATGTCCTCCAGGTGCTCGGCAAACTACGTTTTTAATATTCGTTGGTTTAACTTACACAAATTAAGAGTACTATACGTAATTGCAATTATCTAAAATCAATTTCACTAATATACTCCTTTCCTCGATTGCTGGCTTATAGATAATTAAATGAAAATTTTTGTTAATTCTATGTTAATTACAAGAAGTGTAGTAAATTCTAAAAATAGTTTTAACCTTATACAGTTTGCTCCAAAAACGCTGAGAGTATAATATATATATTTTTTTTAATGGAATGACCAACTTTTTTTATTTGTTCTTTATACCTTATGAAACCCTCCATTCAACCATATAATAATACCCCAAGGCCCCCCAGACCCCTGGTCTTCTTCTTTTTATTGAAGTTAAAAATCAATAAACACCCCTATAGTCAAAGAGAATATAAAATATCATAAAAAAACAATCATTCATATTCGTTGGTTTAACTCAGACCAATTAAGAATAATTCTATGTCCCCCAAATCCCCTGGTGGTCCTTTTTTATTTGTTTTATACTCTTTTTGAATACGGGGATGTTTATCGATTCTTAACTATATAAAGAAGTATACCAGAGAGTCTAGGGGACATATAATGTGTAGATTAGATATATGTAAAAGACAGTGTACCTGTAGGAATTTCCATGTCCCCCAGACCACCTGGTGTTCATATATTTATTGAAGTTAAAAATCAATAAACATCCCTGTAGTCAACGAAAGTATAAAACAATATAAAAAAGAACTTCCAGAGTGCCTGAAGGTCCTCCAGGTACTCGGCAAACTACGTTTTTCATATCCGTTAGTTTAACTTGGATAAATTAAGAGTACTATCAAGAAATTTAGGTAAATTAGAAATACGTAAAAGACAGTGCACCTGAAGGACATTCCATGTCCCTCTGGTGGTTCTTTTTTATGTTGTTTTATACTCTCTTTGATTAAAGGGTTGTTTATTGATTATAGTGTTTTCTACTCTGTTGCTATTATGATTATTATTATAAATTTAGAGTTCCTTATTATAATTGTACTGAATTAAATTAAAAATGCGTATTTATTTCAATTTCTGTAGAAACTATCAAGGATAAATATAAAACATATTGGTATAATCTTAAAGGTAAATTAATTCTCTATCGATATATGGTACTACATATTGAGTGTTCTGTTTAAAAAATTAAGAAAAGCGATATTGAAAAGTTTTATATTTAGGCGAACATTTTGAACATCCTGAATAAAGAAAATCCGGAAACACACTTATATAAGGAAAAATGGTTCATCTTTAAACATTTTAAACAAATTTTAGTAAAATCTCATTAATAATGACGAAAAAATTAAAATGTAAGTGAGGTAATGTTATTTTCAAACTCTGCAACGTCGCAGTTTATAGCAGATATATTGTATGGTTGAAAGAAGGCTTTTATAAGATATAAATATCAAATAAAAAAAGTTGTTCATTCTATTAAAAAAATTATTATTATTATACTCTCAGCATTTAAGGTCAATTATATTTAGAATGTAATAATTTTCTTGTAGTAGAGAATCAACTAACATTTTCATTTAATTATCTTTAAGGCAGCAATCGAGGAAGGGAATACTAAGCAGATACCCTGTATATCACCAAATATGAACTATTACATTAATCAAAAATATTGTTAAACAAATCTATTGAAAATTAAATGCAAATTCCAAGCTTTCGATCATCGTCATGATCTTCTTGAGGGGGAAATAAATATAAAACGTTTTAATAAAAATTATAAAAAAAGACACAAAAAAATTTAAAAAAATTATATACTAATGATTTTGAAGATTATATCCTAAATTTTTCTGATTTTTTTGTGGTTGTGGTTTTAAACGGATGGATAATTTTTTGTTGGATATAGATGTCGTTGAAATCGATACAAAAAATTAATCCCCTAAACTTTATAGGTAGGTAAAATACATAGAGTCTAAATTAAATAAACTATTTAACAGTTGGGAATTAAATAAAACAAGCAAGCAACAACAGAAAGACAATACTGTTTATTAATTATAGTGCTGTCGCCGTGACCTCGTGAAGATATATTCTCCTTTATCAATAAACAGGCCACTATCTGAGACAAGAACATGATCAATAAGAGTAGCAGAATTTCCAGATACATGTGAGATGTTCTTCTACCATCTGAGACAAGCCCAAGCCACCAAGAAGTAAATGGTAAGTATTAACAGTTGATGAGTTATTTAGAAGATTTATATTGAAATCACCCAGACAAATGAAGGTATCAAAATCCATGATAACTTCTGAAAATAATTCCTTAATATAATCCAAGAAAGAAGCAACAGATGGCATTGGAGGTCGATAAAGCACACCAACAACAATTTTGAAATTGCCAATTGAAATAAATGCTCAACAAGTGAGACACCATTAGTATAGTTTAAAACTTGAAAGTGAATACAGTTTTTAATATATGCCGCAACACCCCCACCATGCGTCAGTCTGTCGCATCGTACAAGCGTATAGCCAGGAATATCAACTAACTCATTCTGGACGTCAGGTGACAGCTATGTCTCAGACAACACTAACAATGTTAGCAAAATCATCAAAATGAGCACGTAAGGACCTAATATTAATATGAGTAATATTTAATCCTGCCATAAGAAAACATTCATATTAAAATAGTCTTTCAACAAAGTCTTACCTTTCCAAAAATATATAAAATAAACTAAAACTAAAAAAAAAACGCTGATAACAAAAACAAAAAAAAAATGATTATCAAAGTAAAACCAAGCGTGCTCGTGCAAAAGTATACGTCAGAAATATCCCAGCAAAATTACTTAATAAAATCTAAAAAAAAAACAAGAAAAAACCAGCACTATCGCTCTCACATATAAATGTATAATATAGGCGTTAGTATAAAGATAATTCATAATTCATATATAAAATCAAGATAACAACGCAAAAAAGGTCCATCAGGTACTCGGCAATCTACAATACGTTTTTCGTATTCGTTTGTTTAACTTAGATAAATTAAGAGTACCATCAAGAATTGGAGGTAAATTAGAAATACATAGAAGACAGTGCACCTGGAGGACATTCCATGTCCCCCAGACCCCCTGGTGGTCCTTTTTTGCGTTGTTTTTACTCTGTTGCAATAAAGTGATGTTAACTGATTTTCATCAATAAAAGAAATACCACCAGGGGGTCTGGGGAACATGGAATATCCCCCCAGGTACTTGGCAAACTACGTTTTTCGTATTCGTTTGTTTAACTTAGATAATTTAAGAGTAGCATCAAGAATTGGAGGTAAATTAGAAATACGTAGAAGAAAGTGCACCTGGAGGACATTCCATGTCTCCCAGACCATCTGGTAGTCTTATTTTGCGTTGTTTTTACTTTATTGCAATCAAGGGATGTTAACTGATTTTCAACAATAAAAGAAAGACCACTAGGGGGTCTGTGGGGCATGGAATGTCCCCGAGGTACTCGGCAAACTACGTTTTTCGAATTCGTTAGTTAAATTTAGATAAATTAAGAGTACCATCAAGAATTTTAGGTAAATTAGAAATACGTGGAAGACAGTGTCCCTGGTGGTTTTTCGTTTTTTGTTGAAAATCAGTTAACATACCTTTTTCTTACGTTTTTCGTACTCGTTAGTTTAATTTAGATAAATTAAGAGTACCACAAATAATGTTAGGTAAATTAGAAATACTTAAAAGCCAGTTCACTCGGTGGTCTTTTTGATGAAAATCAATTAACATCACTTTATTGCAACAGAGTAGAAACAACGCAAAAAAGGTCCACCAGGGGGTCTGGGGGACATGGAATGTCCTTCAGGTGCACTGCCTTCTACGTATTTCTAATTTAAACTAACGAATACGAAAAACGTATTTTGCCGAGTACCTGGAGGACATTCCATATCCCCCAGACCCCCTGGCGACTCTGGTGGTCTTTCTTTTATTGATGAAAACCAGTTAACGTTACTTTATGGCAACAAAATAAAAACAACGCAAAAAAGGTCCACCAAGGGGTCTAGGGGACATGGAATGTTCTCCAGGTTAACTACCTTCTACGTATTTCTAGTTTACATAAAATTCTTGATGGTACTCTTAATTTAATCTAAGTTAAGCCAACGAATACGAAAAACTTAATTTGCCAAGTGGCCCCCTGATGGTTCTTTTTTATGATTTTTTATACTCTATTTGACTAGAGGGATGTTTATTGACTTTTAACTTCAATAAGAAGAAGAAAACCAGGGGTCTGGCAGACATGGAATGTCCTCCAGGTGCACTGTCTTCAATGTATTTCTAGTTTACCTAAAATTCTTGATAGTACTCTTAATTTATCCAAGTTAAACCAACGAATATGAAAAACGTAGTTTATCGAGTACCTGGAGGACATTACATGTCCTTCAGATACACTGGTAGTTCTTTTTTATATTGTTTTAGATTCTCGTTGATTGTAGGGATGTTTATCGATTTTTAACTTCAATAAAAAGATTAGCACCAAGTGGTCTGGAGACGTGGAAATTCCTCCAGGTACACTACCTTCTACGTATATCTAATCTGCACATTATATGTCCCTCAGACTCCCTGGCATTCTTCTTTTTATAGTTAAGAATCGATAAACATCCCTGTATTCAAAAAGATTATCAAATAAATAAAAAAGGACCACTCTCTTCTACGTATATCTAATTTACCTAAAATTATCGATAGTATTTACAATTAATCTAAGTTATACCAACGAATATGAAAAACGTAGTTTGCCGAATACCTGGAGGACATTCCAAGGCCCTCACACCCCCTGGTAGTTGTTTTATGTTGTTTTATATTCTCTTTGACTATAGGGATGTTTATTGATTTTTAACTTCAATATAAAGAAGACCAGGGGTCTGGGGGGCCTTGGGGTATTATTATATAGTAGAATGAAGTTTTATAAGATATAAATATCAAATAAAAAAAGCTGGTAATTCTTAAAAAAAAATATTATTACACTCTCAGCGTTTTTGGAGCAGCCTTTATAAGGTAACTTTTTTAGAATGTAGTACTTTTCTTGTAGTTAAAATAGAGTTAACGAAATTTCATTACCTAAAAGCCAGCAATCGTGGAAAGGAGTACTAAGATACTTTAGATAATTGAACTTTTATGTGTTGTTTTTTGAAACGTTTATATAAGAGATTAATGTTGAGTATAATGTGTCTAGTAAGTTTATGTTTAAATCTCTAATAATTATGTTAGTGGAATTGTTTATTTGATTGCTCAGGTAGATATCTAGTTTCTGTATAAACATGTTTACATCTGAGGATGGAGATTTTGATTTAAATCTTTGTTAACATTCTATTGTATGTATTTCTGACAATTTTTTTTAATCTAAATAATTTTAAAACTACTCAAATACTAATAACAAAAAAATATTTTTGGATTAGATGTATATGTCAGCTGATGCATTTCAAAATTATATCCTAAAATGTTTTTTTTGTTAAAAAAATACCATTATTACTTTTTGTCTTTTAGAATAAAAAAGGTATAATTCCTTTGAAATTTCAAGAAGACATATAATCTGGTTCTTCAATTGAATTTTCATTGTTACCACAGAGCACCTACTTCTACTTTGTTATACTTTTTATAATAATAAATTTCTAATACTTGAGTGCCAAAATTTTATAAATAACTCGTCAAATAATTAATATAAAGCAGTTTCACATCTGAAACGGTAGTCTAAAATCGTTTAAGAAACACATAATTATATAGCGAGCTGCACAAACGTAAATATTTAAATGAGTAACAAAAACATGATATATGTATGTAAATATTTTTTAAATACATTTATTTACACAACTTTTTGCTTAATGGTTAATTTAATGCCTCACACCTCTTTTTCACCAGCATAGCAGTTTGAGTGTGCGAGATTTTAATTTGTTATTATGTATCTCCAAATCTTTAAAATACACACTGTACGATGCAAATATTTTCTGTAGAATACCATTTTCGTTTAACCAGTAAAGTTTAAAACAGTAATTTTGTATCACTATATTTTAGTTACGTTGTTGTAAGCAGAACCTCCGCACACTATTCCATAAGTGATAAGTGATTTAGTCAATGCCTTTTCTTATTTTTCCTGTGAGGCCTAGACATATATTTTTATGAATTTTTAAGGTTTTATCAATATTGTCATCGATTGCAGACTTTTAGTTTTTCAGTTCCAAATAGTCTCTTTAATTTGGTTTATGATGTCTAGTTATTTTTTGGTTGTAGGAATATCTATTTATGGTAGACACTATTCCTCTGGAATCTGAACCAATGTTGTCATATTTTTTCCAGAATTTGTTATTTATTATTTTTTCTACTTCTTCCATTTTACTGAAGATGCTATTTTCTTTGAAGTGTAAAATTTTTGTGGTGTATTTCTTGAATAAGGAGTCAACTTTTATAGGAGGAACTGCAGCCATCACCATGACGTCTCTATTATAAGACGTTCTCATGAGCCTCAAAGCAGCCTTTAGCACTCTTGCCAGTATTTGGCCCATCTTGATCCAATTTTTTATACGAGGTAAGAGTTTTCTCCAGATGAGATCACTCTATAGATTTATACAGTTTTGCCAAAATGATTGAGTGGCCACTCCATTTTTTTCTGCTTTGCTGAATATATCTTTTCAAAATAAGCCAAATTTTAATTTCTCATCTATGATGACTCCCAGATAATTGAAAAATAATCCAGTGTTTTTTCCTGGTAAAAATCATATATTTTGTTTTTTCAAGTGAGAGCTCCATACCAAGGTTGGAGATTGAATTATTGAGTTTAATTTGTTGTTTGTTATTTCCTCTAAGTTCTGTAGGTTTCTTCGAGGATGATTGAGAGTATTGAAAAGGAAGTTTGTGATATATTATTTTTTCTTTGGTAACAGTCAGAGTTACCTTTTCTGTATTCTCGGTTGGTTCGCCAGACTCCGGAACTCCAAAAAAACCTTAAGGAGTTTCGTCTAGAATATTGTTTATCCAGTCTTCTGTGTGCATCCCTGATTGTATCGTCTCTCTGCTCTTTCAACTTAAGGACTTCTTCCTTCAGCTCACTAATCTCCTAACTGAATTTTTCTGTTACATTTCGTATGATTTCATTAGCCCATCGCTGAAGGGCATCTTCATTAAGAAGAGAATTGGATCGGCCATCTTTTACTTTATTCTTCGGTCTTATTGTACGCATCATTAGGCTTAGGTTATAGAATGATATATAAATCAATCAACCTGCATTTTCATACAATCAGTACAGCTTTATTGGCCAAAAAAATAAATGTTTATTAGTTAAAAATTTATTAAACAATATTAATAAAATATGAAAAAATTTAATTTAAAGCAAAGAAGTGCAAAAATTTCGAAAACTTACACACAAAATTATTTTTCTTGTACATTAGTATTGGAAAGTAAAAACGCACAACAAAAATTCATTGTTCATAATTTTATAATCCTCGCTGAAGTTGACAAAAATAATCTGATGTTATAAACGACACGGTGATAATAATGACAAATGAGGTTTTAA
>JAUIMW010002998.1:0-10049 GCA_033557785.1 Enochrus cinctus | reverse complement strand
CCGAAAAAGTTGATTAATTTTCGCGAAATTAAGATAATTTAAAGTTCAAATGATGCTGGATAAGCGGGTGACGACGGGAACCCACGACGCGCCGGAGGACGAGAAGGGGACCCCAGACCGCACTTAATCTATATTTTATACGCCTTGTGCAGATATTGCATGGAAAGACCTGTATTAGTCCGAAATTCCGAATTTTCTCTCCTTTGCATTTTTATGCTTAAAGATGCATTTATTACATTTTATACATTTCATAAAATTTATGATTAGTCTAAGAGTTTATGTTCAAAGTTGACTGAGTTTTGATTAACTAAAATAAAAGAATTATTAATCAAAACTCAATGAAAAATAGGAGGGAAAAATCTAGAATTTTACTCAGCAAGTTAGATGTCAAAATTTACATTCATCTACCCTACTTTGCCCCTTTACTGGCAAAGAGGCAAAGTTTTTTATTATCAACACGTAAATAATTCTTTTCAATAGCTAAAATTGCATTAAATAGTAAGAAACTTGGCATTTAAAAGAAAATTATATGTCTTATTCAATAAATTTTTTTAGTTATAAAGTGAAGTTTATTGTTAAAAATCAGTAAACATCCCTTTTGTTGAAATAGAGTAAAAATAATATAAAAGAAGGACCACCAGGGGATCTGAGAGGCATGGAATGTCCTCCAGCTGTCTGCAGCTTACATTCTTGTTTGATATTTGAAACATAAAGAGTTACTAGATGTTTTTTTCATTTTAATCTATTTTTATACCTATTGTATTAATTAAAAATGTACATTTTTCTTGGAATTTCTGTTATTTCTATTTCTTTCTTGTTGCATAGGCTAGTACACTTGAAATTAGATATATTTTTTGTTATGAAACAATATTTTTGGGCTCTTTTCCTGTTATTGTAAACCTATGAATAAATAAATAAATAAATAAAAGGCCAAATTTCTTTAGGGCCGAAACTACATATTGCATTAAATGATGTAGCACTAGAACTGGTGTAATTTGAAAAATAAAATTATACAAAAATTAAATTAATTTATGTAGATTATAAATCTAAAGTCCACGACCGTGATTTTTAATTTTTGCAAACTTTTAGTTTTTTTTTAATTTAATTTAATTAATTTTGTTTCAAATTATTAACGTATTGGTAATAACGTGTTATGTGCTTTTTAGGTTGAAGGTTTAGGGAAAATATTTTCTAACTCAGTTTCCAACTTCCAGACAATTAGGTAGGGCTGAAAGTTGGTGGTGCATCTGAACCTAGAAAATGTATCATCTTTGAGCTAGCCTTTAACATCGTACCTAATTTACGCATTTTATATTTCCCTCCAAAACGTTTAGTGATGCCCCGAACCACCTTGCCGTGTATAGATATCGAAGTGTGTCGAACTGTCACGTTCGAGTTGGTTTTTGAAATGGACGTTTTTTTGGCGGGTCCGATGGCCGCATGAGAGCACGTTTTGTAAGGCATTCCCCTTGTGCGTTTATTTTGCGATTAATTAACATTTGGAATTATTCTTTCTAATTGGAAATTGCTGCAAACTATTATTGCATTTTCTGTTGATTTTTGGCTAGTGAGAAAAAAAGGTGTATTCTCCGTAAGTAGTGTGACGTCTGGGTAGTCATTTTTTTATTGTAAAAAATCAGTAAACATCCCTATTTTTGAAATAGAGTAAAAATAATATAAAAGAAGGACCACCAGGGGGTTTGGGGGACATGGAATGTCCTCCAGGTGTCAGGCTATAGACGGCTCTGTAGTTTGTTAAATGAAACATTAATAGTAACTGGATATTATTTTCATTTTAACTACCAATAAGCAGTGCCTGGATAGCCTGGCACCTGGAGTACATTCCATGTCCCCCAGACCTTATTGTGGTCTGGTTTTACTCTATTTCAACAAAAGAGATGTTGACTGATTTTTAACAATAAAAGAAGGACCACAAGGAGGTCTGGGGGACATGGAATGTCCTCCAGATGCTATGTAGCCTATGTTCTTGTTTGATAGTTAAAACATAAAGAGTATGTTAGTTTCTATTTAATCTTTTTTTATACCTATTGTTATCAATGTGCGTGGATAACTCGGCACATGGAATGTACTCCAGGTGCTCTGCAGTCTACGTTATTGTTTGTTAGTTAAAATATTGATAGTTACTGGATGTTATTTTCATTTAAGCTGCTAAGTGGAAATGCGTAGATAACCTGGCACCTGGAGGAAATTCCATGTCCCCCAGACCCCCTGGTGGTCCTTCATTTATTGTTTGAAATCAGTAAACATCCCATTTTTTTAAATAGAGTAAATATTATTAAAACGAAAGACCACCAGGGGGTCTGGGGAACATGGAATGTCCTCCAGGTGTCGGGCTATCCACGCACTTCTTATTAGTAGTTTAAATGAAAAAAACATCCAGATACTATTTATGTTTCAACTAACAAACAATAACGTAGACTTCAGAGCACCTGAAGGACCTCATTGGTCCTTCTTTATTTGTTAAAAATCATGAACATCCCTTTTATTAAAAGAGAAAAAATAATATAAAAGAAGGAACATGAATTATCCTCTAGGTGCCAGACTATCCACGCACTTCTTATTGGTACTTAAAATGAAAAAAAAATCCAGTTACTATTTATATTTCAACTAACAAACAATAACGTAGACTGCAGAGCACCCATAGGACATTCCATGTCCCCCAGACCCCCTGGTGGTCCTTCATTTATTGTTTATAATCAGTAAACATTCCATTTTTTGAAATAGAGTAAAAATAATATAAAAGAAGGACCACCAGAGGGTCTGAGGGTCCTCCAGGTGCCAGGCTATCCACGCAGTTCTTATTGGTAGTTAAAATGGAAATAACATCCAGTTATTATTTATGTTTCAATTAACATTATTATTATATTATTATTTTCAATTAACAGTAACGTAGACTGCAGAGCACTTGAGGACCTCGGTGGTCCTTCTTTATTTATTAAAAATCATGAACATCCCTTTTATTAAAAGAGAAAAAATAATATAAAAGAAGTAACACCAGAGTGTCTGAGGGACATTGAATATCCTCCAGGTGCCAAGCTGTACACGGCTCTGTAGTCTACGTTATTATCTGTTAGTTGAAACATTAATAGTTACTGAATATTATTTTCATGTCAACTACCAATAAGAAGTGCGTGGATAGCCTGGCACCTGGAGGACATGGACGTGGAAGTGGAATGACCTCCAGATGCTCTGCAGCCTACGTGCTTGTTTGTCAGTTGAAACATAAAGAGTAACTGGAAGTTATTTCTTTTTTTTATACCTATTTTTATCAATGTGCGTGGATAACTCGGCACATGGAATGCCCTCCAGGCGCTCTGCAGTCTACGTTTTTGTTTGTTAGTTGAAACATTAATAGTTACTGGATGTTATTATCAATTTAACAACTAATAAAAAATGTGTGGATAAACTGGCTCCTGGAGGACATTCCATGTCCCCCAGACCCCCTGGTGGTCTTTCTTTTATTGTTTAAAATCAGTATACATCCCATTTTTTGAAATAGATCAAAAATAATATAAAAGAAGGACTACGAGGGGGTCTGGGGGACATGGAATGTCCTGCAGGTGCCGGGCTATCCACCCACTTCTTATTGGAAATTTAAATGAAATTAACATTCAGTAACTATAAGTGTTTCAACTAACAAACAATAACGTTGGCTGCGGTGCACCTGGAGGACATTCCATGTCCCCCAAACCCTTTGGTGATCCTTCTTTTATTGTCAAAAATCATGAACATCCCTTTGGTTAAAAGAGAGTTAAAATAATATAAAAGAAGGACCTCCAGGGAGCCTGCGGGACATGAAATGTCCTCCATGTGCAGAGTTATCCATGCACATTGATAATAATAGGTATAAAATAAGATTAAAAAGAAAATAACACCCAGTAACTCTTTATGTTTCAACTATCAACCAAGAACGTAGACTGCAGAGCATCTGCAGGTCACTCCATGTCCCCCAGACCCCCTGTGTCTTTCTTTTATTGTTGAAAATGAGTGAAACTAGCATAAAAAAAGGTCCGCCAGGGAGTCTGGGGGCCATGGAATGCTTTCCAAGTGCCAGACTATCTACGCACTTCTTTTTAGTAGTTAAAATAAAAATAACATCCATTTAATATAAATGTTTCAACTAACAAACAATAACGTAGGTTGCAGAGCACCTAGAAGACATTCCATGTCCCCCAGCCCCCTGGTGGTCTTTCTTTTATTGTTAAAAATCAGTTAAAACCCCTTTTGTTGAAATAGAGTAAAAGTAATATAAAAGAAGAACCTGCAGGGGCTCCGGGGGACATGGAATATGGTTAAAATGAAAATAACATCCAGTTACTATTTATGTTTCAACTAACAAACAATAACGTTGGCTGCAGAGCACCTGAAGGACACTCCATGTCTCCCAGACCCCCGGTAGTCCTTATTTTATTGTTGAAAATTTGTAAACATCCCTTTTGTTGAAATATAGTAATAATAACATAAAATAAGGGTCACCAGAGTATCTGGGGGATATGAAATGTCCTCCAGGTTTCAGGCTATCCACGCACTTCTTATTGGTAGTTAAAATGAAAATAACATCCAGTAACTATTTATGTTTCAACTATCAAACAATAACGTAGGCTGCAGAACACCTGGAGGATATTCCATGTCTTCCAAACCCCTTGGTGGTCCTTCTTTTAATATTAAAAATCATGAACATCCCTTATGTTGAAATAGAGTAAACATAATATAAAAAAGAACCACCAGGGGGTCTGGGGGACATGGAATGTCCTCCAGGTACTGGGCTATCTGCTATTGGTAGTTGATGAAAATAATAACCAGAACAATTTATGTTTCAACTATCAAACACGCACGTAGGCTTCATAGCACCAGGAGGACATTTCATCTGTCCTAGACGCCCTAGTGGTCCCTCTTTTTTTTAAATCAGTAAACATCACTTTTGTTGTTAAAATAGAGTAAAATTAATATAAAAGAAGGACCACCAGGGGCTTGCCACGTACTTATTGATAGTTAAAATAAACTGTAGTTGATAACTCAGGATTATCCAAAAATAGAAACTTCGAGAAGTGGCAACAAATCAGACACAAAAACAGAATTAACAAAACTACAACAACTACTACACTGTCAGCAGTGTGAACCAACAAACCCCATCAAAAGTTCAAAAAGAATATATCAGAAAATGCAACAAATCAGTTGAACAGCTACAGGCCCAACAAAATGAAAAAATGGATACAGTAATTAATTTATGCTAGGAAACCCATTTTTCTTTAAAAAAAAATAGTAGTATAAAGTATAGATAATATATTTATTAACAACCACAAAATAAATATAACTGGAGTTTCGACTATTGATATGCATCTCATGGGTCCCTAGACTCAAGTAGTATCATACAAGCCCATTGATAACAATAAAGAAAATAAAGCTTATAACTTTTACTGAAGAAAACCTAAAAATATATAAGGAAAGGCTGAATATGATGGATTGGTCTTGTTTGGAGGGCGTGTCAGCTTCGGAGGCTTACAAGCCATTTAAAAAGCCATACATTGAGGCTTTAAATAGAGAGAAGAGAAAACAAAATAGTGCTGCCAATAAAGTTCAGCCAAGAAACAAAAAACAATATGCAAACTAATAAATACCGAAAGTGGAAGAAATCAAAACAAAAACATTGGATATTAGGGTGCGTTTACATACAAGCCGCGCAACATCTTACAAAAGATTCACAGCTTGACCATTATGCTCAAAGTCAAAGGACATTTATGGGATTATAACAAACTTTGTAAAACAGATTGTAATGGAAGTGACGTGGACAAAGTGGACGACTGCAACAACTACAGGCCGATCTCGATCATACTGGCGTTTTTAAAGATCTTTGAAGTACTGACTAAGAAAAGGGTAACAGGATTTTTAAAGAAGGAAAATCTCTTAGTCGGAAGCCTAAGTTCACATGGCCACATGTGACCTTTCGAGAGCTTTTGACACTGTGCCTCACAAAGAACTACTATTCAAGACCGAACACTATGGTATAAGAGGAATTGCTAAGAAAATTGTTTCATTATATCTGGAGGATCGGAAGCAAAGGGTCCGCTGGAATAGAGAGAAGTCTGGATATTCTGACAAGGAGCATGGAGTTCCACAGGGCTCCATATTGGGTCCTCTACTGTTTGTTTTCTATGTAAATGACCTTCCTTTTCATCTAGGAAATGTACCCTGCACAATATATGTGGACGATACTTCTGTGCTGGTGACCGGAAAGACAAAAGTACAATTAAACAACAACACATCTGAAAGTCTGAAAAGATTCGAACAATGGTTTGGGGCACAACTTCTAAAAATCAACACAGAGAAAACTCAGACGTTATGTTTCTCTCAAGTGCCAGAGGAACAAACAACAAGAAAATTCCTGGGTTTCCACTTAATGACGACTCTTGGAAGGTCCGAACATATTGCAGAGACGAGCAAAAAGATACAACTATATTCAGAATACGCAGAATGAGACAAGTCACAAATAACAGTGCAAGACTGGCTTACTTTGCGAACTTCCATAGTGAAGCCATGTATGGTATTGTTTTGTGGGGCTGTACGGCGGGTATGGAAAAGCTCTTAATCCTGCAAAAGAATTCTATTAGAGCTTTGTGTGGGTTTGGCAGCAGAGATACCTGCAGAGAGGTGTTCAAAAGAGAAGACATACTTACCTTGCCTAGCATATATATACTTACCTGTCTCAAGTATGTCCATGAAAACAAACAAATATTCATAAGGAACGAGGATTTACTCTCCTACAACACAAGGGAAGCAGGCAGCATCCTCATTCCACTGGCTACTACATTCCAGGAGTTGTCATGAGCGTTCCACTGAGAAAATTTGTCATCAGTGTGCGCCGGCTTTTCACCGAGGGATCTTTTAAAATAGAAATCTTAAAACGAAAAAAAGCTATTTATGTTTCATCTATTAATTAAGCCTGTTGGCTGCAGAACACCTGAAGGACATTCCATGTTCCCCAGAGCCACTGGTGGTTCTTCTTTTATTGTTAAAGTCAGTAAGCATCTCTTTTGTTGAAATAGAGTAAAAATAATATAAAAGGACCACCAGGAGGTCTGGGGGAAATGGAATGTCCTCCATATGGCAGGCTATCCACGCACTTCTTATTGATAGTTAAAATGAAAATAACATTCAGTAACTATTAATGTTTTAATTAAGAAATAATAACGTAGGGTGCAAAGCATCTGGAAGTCATTCCATGTCCCCCAGACCCCCTGATGGTCTTTCTTTTATTGTTATAAATCATGAACATCCCTTATGTTGAAATAGAGTAAAAATAATATAAAAAAGGACCACCAGGGGGTCTGGGGGACATGGAATGTCCTCCAGGTGCCGGGCTATCCACGCACTTCTTACTGGTTGTTAAAATGAAAATAACATGCAGTAACTTTTTATGATTCAACCATCAAATAAGAACGTAGGCTGCAAAGCACCTGGAGGACATTCCATGTCCCCCAGACCCTTTGGTGATCTTTCTTTTATTGTTAAAAATTAGTTAAAAATCACTAATTAATAATATATACAATAACGTTTACTAGATGATTTAATAGAAAATCTACTTTGAAATTTCTGCAAAAAATAACAAATTCAAAGGAGTCAAAAAACCATATTTTTTTTTTTTTTTTATGTATTGTTAGTAACGCTGAAAATAAGTCTATATTACAATCGTTAAATGTTCCAGAAATTCGGTTTATCAAAAATTGGCGTTAGAATTTGTGCGTAGTTATAAGGAACTGTGTGTCATAAATGTTGTTAAAAATTTTATAATGGAGTATAACATGACAATTAAAGTAAATATGTATTGCGCTATATCTGTTTCGACCACCCGGCAAAGAGGTTTCTGCTATTGTGAAAATATCTATTTCTTCCCTATTTAAAAAAGCCTGGCTACTTTTAATTATACCATTAAAATTCGAATTGTTCCGATCCATAGTCTAATATTTTATTAATTTTCTGGTATAGGGTCAAAATTTTTATCTCTGCTAGGAAGGTCAATTGAATTCTTTTCTTCAATAAATTTAATTATATTATCTAAGGGGTCATCATTCGAGTAGCAGGGAGGTATGTTTTTGTTGTTGAAATTATTGCAAGAAAATCTACTCAAAGATGTAGATTTTCGTAATAAATAGATTCATTATTCTTTTTTCTTTGAATAGGTCTTTCAACTATCTGAGAAAAATTGGATTTTTTTTTAAATTTTAATTGGAGGACTAGTTAATTCATCTGAATTCTTCTATGTATTATCAATTTTCTTTTTAAATTCTGGAAAGTATTGATGATGGAGGGTTCGAGAAAAACTGAGTTGAGATTCTTTTGTAGCAGGGTTTCATCTGTTCTTCATCTTTAATAAACAAAACTACCAATGGCATAATGGATTTCTGAAAAACAGTCACAATAGTATCTATATTTCCTTAATTCGGTATATATGATTCCTGAGTTCATATTTAAAATTCAATATATATATTTTTGATATATATTTCAAAGTCAATTACATTCATTCAATAAACAATAAGAAACATATATCTACAGATTGTACCATTAAACATATGTACACCTGTAGAACTACGAAATCAAACGCTATGTTACATTACTGCATAGCATTAAACTGTATAATAACAATAACATAAGAAGCAAACGAACCAAGAATAACAAATATCATAGTATGATCCACCCTAAAGAAAAAATTGAAAAAAAAAGTTTCAAGTAAAAGTTTAATAGACTTGGGTGCACACTCTTCAAAAATATTTTTACTTGGAGGATGTTTCTTCCTTTAACAATCTAAACGGTAAATTTTGAAAGATATAGCTCATAACTCGTATAATTTTATCTAATTCTGAACACATCATTTTTATTAAAAAGTAAAATTAAAAAAAGATTTCATCAAATGTTGAAATTAAGCAATTCAATAAGAAAAAATTATGTACAAAGTTGCTACATTCAACATTACATATTGCTCACTGTTTCAGGTGAATCCAACCTGCTCTTGACTGCTGCCCTTGATGAAATCTTGCATGCTATGGCAAATAACTCAACTTTTTGTATACGTTGTCTGTTGGATACGGTTTCTTAAAATTCTTAAATTGTTTATTATTAAAGTTTTCTGCCACTAAAGCTACTCTTTCTTTCAATACTTGCAGATTTTTTTAATTCTAAAAACTAGTGCAGCGCTGCCACCATTTATGCAACTATAGGAAATTTTAGTGTAATTTTGACATGCAAATAAAATTTCTGAATCTTTTATATTCTTGCAGAATTTCGTCGTTATTGGGGTTCTTTGACACTTTCTTAAGCAAACGACAATTCCATGATTACATAATTTAGAATATAAAATTGTGAAATGTTTATATATTTTCTATGTCTCTTTCTAAGTCCATGTGCATATTATTTCAATCAATTTCCCTGTATCTCCTTAGTATAAATGAATAAATGAATTGATATTTTTGGCACGAGCACAGAAGCTATAAATGTAGCTGTAAAAATGTTAAATTTTTATATATTATAAGAGCAATGTCTATTCAGAGCCAGTAAAAATATTGGAGGAATAAAGCTGTTTTTCGTTTACATAACAGTATGCATAACATTGAGGGTAATAACTGGCTGTAAAATAAGGTAAATGAAACAACAAATTATGTTTTTATGAATTTATAATTATAATTCTTGAATAAACTTGATGTTATCTGAAATAAAAATTACGTTTTTCTAGTGGAACTCTTTACCATACCATTTTTGTTTAAATATTAAAATATCGAACAAAGATAAGATGTCAAAATTAGATGTATTTAAGGTATACTTGCTGAAATGGTGGATGCGTAAGTAAAATATTAAAGGTTTGTTTCCTTGTTTGAAAGCACAATTACCCGACTATCGAGCACATCAAGAAAACATCTCCAGCCTCATCAAGCCTGGTAGTTTATGTTGATATTGCAATCAAGATCCTGTTTCATTAAGTATCCTTGTCATGTCCTGTCTAAATCCACACTCTTGCCGCATCTACATTTCAACTCTGA
>JAUIMW010002997.1:0-10051 GCA_033557785.1 Enochrus cinctus | reverse complement strand
GATGTAGTGTGATGGTATGGGGATGTTTTTTGTGGTACGGTACAGGTCCTATTTATTGAATTAGGGAAAAGATGACTGCAGATGTGCACGTACATATTTTGGAGAATGTGGCGTTGCATTTTGCTGAGGAAGAAATGCCTTAAAATTGGTCTTCCAGCAAGACAACAACCCAAGACACTCCACGGAAAGCAAAAAAATGGTTTGATGATTACAAATTTAATTTTATCGTGTGGCCACCATAAGCACCTCATTTAAATCCTATAGAAAATTTATGAGTGGATGTGAAAAAGGAGGTGTCTTTAGCGAATCCAAAAAAATAAGAAAAATTTGGGGGAAACCATCGAAACAACTTGGAAAAAAATTAGCGTTCAGCGTCGTCAAAATTTGGTAAAATTTGATGTGAAGAAACATTACGAAGAAAAGGCTATTCCACTAAATATTAATTAATTAGTTATTAATTTGTTATAAAATATTGATTTTTTTGAACGACTGATATTTTAATGCATAATGTAAATTTTCTGTTTTCCTAAATAAACAGAGAAAGTTGTGAATAAAAAAACTTTTTTTGTTTTGTTTTCAGATATACTAAGATATGATATACTAACTGACCTTGGCGTCACATAGAAAAAGTAAGTATTTTAACGTTATTTATTCCCTTGGGAAATAAAAAAATTTAATTACTAAACTAATAGCAGAAAAATTGCATGATTGCATGGACATAAACAATAGATTTGTGGGATTATCTTTCAATTGTCATCGTAATTGTTATTGTGTCCATTGTTATTGTATATGATTATCGATTACAATTTCTATTTATCACCCAAAAACGCTTTTTTAGAATTCAAATTGACTGTAACAGGTACTGCCTAATGAAGTCTTTCTTGAATAATACGTTGCATACGTGCGTGCTTGGCTTAAGTGGAATGGAAACTTGTAAGTTGACTGATGTGTCTGTGGATAATCCAAGCATTAAAAATGATGTGTTGGTTGCATAAGCAAACGAAATATGTAGTATGGTACCCTGACAAAAATAGAAATATGTTCCATTAGTACTTGCGCGTAATCATAACGTTTATATGAACTTATTAATATTAATCATAAAAAAACACCAAAAACAAAATAACAATTATTATTTAGTATTTGAATTATAAAAAAATTAAACCGCACGTTAAGGCATACCGTTACTTTTTAATGGGTTTGATATAACAAAATATATATAATTGTTGTGTTTTTTTGCAAGGCGATTGCCATTGCTAATTTAGGCACGTAAAGTGCTTGCTGACCATTGTTAATCCGGTTAAGTGGCACTAACTTCAACGTAAATTGAACGTTTTAAGTACCGTAAACGAGCATTATACCATAAATTCTTGCATGGACAATAGAGACAATCATCTATTGAAAATTTTTTAATTTGAATGGTGCATGCAACTTTATTTCAATTTCCTGCGCATGACTACACGAAAATCGACCAAGAAGTACCTACGCAAAAAGGCAAATATT
Organism: Enochrus cinctus; assembly: GCA_033557785.1. Classification (NCBI taxonomy): domain Eukaryota; kingdom Metazoa; phylum Arthropoda; class Insecta; order Coleoptera; family Hydrophilidae; genus Enochrus; species Enochrus cinctus. The sequence continues at coordinate 8,551 of JAUIMW010002997.1, read as the reverse complement.
TACCAATAATTTCTGGGACGCACCGTTCCCTATCTGAGCGAATTAATATTCCGAGCAATTAAAAAAGATATAACTTTTAATTTTATTGCTACTCAAAAATTTAACTGCTTCATCAGCTAAAGTTATTTTCCTTTCAGTTTTTACAGCTTAATTAAAAACTATACTATCAAATCGGTTCAGCTTCGCGCGGTCAAGAAAAATACAATTTTTTGTGTAGTACCAATAGTTTTAATAAAGGTACCATGAAGGTACTATTAGCGGTACTACCGCTAGAAAATTGACATTTAACTAGACGAAACGTCATATAAGATTAAACTGAAAGGCGCTCATAAAGAGAACATCGAGGAAACCCGGTCAATTGTTTTCACTCCATATCGATAGGTATTGTCGCACGCAACTACCTGTAATTGCAAATTGGGCTTTAAAAGAATATTGCCGTGCGGTTTGGCGCGTGCGAACGCGGCAAATTGGGCGCCTCGGTGCCCATGACGCATGACGTACGGGACGGTACCGTGCGTACTTATATATTGTGCGAGAGTGTATGAATATGCAGGATGTGCGACGTTTGGTGGCATGCGATGTAATGCGGACCAACAACGACAGCAAAGATATTCGTGCCCACCATATCCCGTGATCCGACTGTAATGCGGTCCCCTCAACTTACATGGCATACAGTTCAACTAGTTAGTAATCTTTGTGCCGCCTGTGGTTTGGGTTTATATGATTTCTCCTACTTTGCGCTCTCGGCCAAGTGTTGTGCGTTTAAACGGACTTGTGACAAACAACTCGTCAATAATTTAACGTGTCAGTGTTTTGTCAGTGGAATTTTACTCAAGTTTTTCTGTTTTGAAGAACCAGTGTCATCATGGACTAAAGGTAGATTATCAAAACATATTTTTGGTGGCGTCGCGCAAAATTGAGCAAACAAATGGGCAAACGTGTGTTTTGAAGTGTTTCAGCTGAAATCTTTCGGTGCGTACCGTGACATCCGATTATTTTGTAATATAAACGCCTTGGGCGCAAACATTCAAATTGGCTGTCAAAATAGCGCTTAATTTGAATAAAATATTGGTTGTCGCGCGCAACGGAACTTTTTGGATGTTTCATCAGAACGTTCGTTAAAAAAAATCGATTGATTTATTTATAGTGCGTTTTGTTTACTTTTGATATGCTTCCGAATGAATTTATTTATTTACTTTGGTAAAGACCGCCAGTTCGATTAAAATTATTGACTAATCCGTGGTACCCAGTACTGACTTCACACACTCGCGCTTCGAGTTAAGTCGGTTTTTCTACGATAAAAAAATATTCTTAGAATACTCATTGTCGATTTGGGTGCGCCCTAACATTAAGATTCTTTTCGATTGTGCTATGCACCGAGAGACACCTGGGCCGGATGTCATATCACCGTAAACGGATTTGGACAATTTTTAATAATTCTAATGGATACGCTGGAGGAGGCAGGCATTATGTCTACAAAACCTATTTTGTCGCTTTCATCATTGTGTGGATTGTTTCACGTGAAAACGAACCTCGAAACACGCATTTTGCGTTATGAATCATGTAATGATCGGCGATGTTATTGTCTTGGCAACTAAACAGCATTTCTTAAATTGGGCACCATTATTGTTATAAAAAAACAACAAAATGTTTAGTACTACCCTGCAAACAAAATTTTGGTACAGATACAGCCTCCAGGAACAAATGCACGTCTTACTCGACTGATGGGTTTGCACTTCTTCTCTATTACGTGGAAAGCTTTGGAGTTTAGATGAAATTAATTCCGCAACATTATCATATCACGATTAAACAAAGGTGTTAACTAATAATTTGTTGCAACAGCCCAACAGTCAACATGCGTCACATCCTCAAAGAAATTCCGTCCAACCACTGACTCATCTTTCCACCTCTCGTAATCAGAAAGGTGCTTTCCGCAATTGCCTTTGTGACATTAAAGGTACAACCAAAATCAAATCTGAATACATGGCAGGTTGCACTTGGTACTTAGTAATTCTTTACCTAGTTCTACATCTAAATATTTTCTAGTTATCCCCACAATTCATCGTTTCTCCGATAGCGGTTTGCTTGAAGATCTTTGAACTTTTGTGGTTAGAGATAATGATACCAGCGTTTAAAACGAAAGTTTCGAGAAAACCGCCGTTGCGATTTTAAAAGACGGGTAGCCAATAAGTTGCAACTCTATCGAACGCCAGCATATCGTCGGCGAGTCTTATTTAAAAATAATGCTTATCTACATTTCTTACTTTAAGTAACTGAAGAGCGTTTTATTATTAGCGATAGATTGAATTTCTGAAACGCTGCCGACGTGCGTGCTTCCTAGAATAATTTGGAAGCAAAATTTATGCCAATAAATACCCAATGGACATGACTTTGCGTTTTCCACGTGGATATTGATTATGTACAAGCTCGCCGTCATGCTAAAAACTGTCATCTCGATGGCATTTTTAATTTCACTTCCCTATCAGTTGCTGCATGGGTAATTGCCAGCTTCCTCCGGAAATAATCCAATAAAATGATAACTAATGCGAAATATCATTTACTATTCGTGCACCGGCATATGTGGCATATTTTTTTCGTTTAAGTACCGAGAGACCCACAATAGAGTACCCTAATTCAGTATCGGTACATTTGGCATTAAAACGAATAGAGACGAAACCAAGAATCTTGTTTTGCAAGTTTTAGCAAAAATGCGTTACTCTTGAGGTTATCGTGGCAAAACTTTTATGGCATAAAAATTCACAAACACGCCATAAACTTCATAATACTTCTCTTGTGTACCGCATTAATATGCGTAACAATTATTAAGAATTTTATGTCATGTGACGTAGCGGTGACTAATTAGGGCATCGTTTTAATTGCCTATAATTATGAATCCAGCTTAAATTTCTAAACACAATGTAAATAACGAGTGTCTAAATTTTTCTTCAAATACTTTCCATCGTGTTTAGTGAGCAGCCCGATTACTCAACACTAATTTATGATAATGGCTTGTTTTAAGAATTCATTTTCGGTGAAAATTTTGGTACCCCTTTTTTGAACTTCTTGGTAGCTTGGCGTTCGATTTTGTAAGATTTGCGCAATATTCCAAAAATAACTCTCAATTGGCGAATAACGCAACTTAAATAAATTCAAACGCGCACCTTCGATTGAACTTGGAAACTGACCTGTTAGTATTTACATCGAATTTCGCAAATAACGTTGACAAATATATAAAGAAAAACTCGTTTTTGTTTACACGGCGACACTTTTATCTAATATAAATACCCGAGGGCTTTGGCATCATTTGCGAAATGGCTAAACAAATTATTCTTCCGCAGGTAAAATTTCGATGTTTGTGCCAAAAAAGACGAGCGTTCTCAGCCGAAAACCAGTAACATAAAAGTATTGGGTAAGGCACATAAATGAATTTTTAATGGGTATTTTGTAAAAACCTGTCTTAAAATCGTTATGTAAACAGCAAAAAGTATTAGTGAGGTCATTTAGCATAATTTCAAGCAAGAAATGAGAATTTAAGTGGAAATAGTTTAGCACGCGTTAATTGAAGAATGACGAGATAAATTGAAGAAACAACATCGCAGATCCGCCAAGGCTACGTCCCAATCGCCATGGTTGCAGGTAAATCACAGAAAATCTATTCTTCGAATTACCTGGAGCCCCCCAGAAATGTCACACGTCGGAAAGACAAAAAGGCTCTTTTTGGCATTTGACGCTGTTTGTTTAAGGTAACACGTCGTTATTTGGCGAAAACACTGCGTGATATCGATGCATCAATGTCTCATATTTCTCAAATAATACCTTTCAGGTAAAATTTGCTTTGGGAATTGCCAAGGGTTGCCTGGGAGGTTCTTACACCTTTAGATAAATGTACCCGGGGGTTCTTGAAAAAACGCGACTTCTGTCAGATAGTAGAAAATTAGATTAAAAAATAACCGATTGAAATTCGTTATCAAAAATATATTGTTTTATTTCTTTTTAATAAAATTTAAAAACGTACATATGCCTTGTATTAAAATATAGCATTTAAAATAGGTAGATATTCCACCATTTACCGTTTTCACATATTTTGGAAAATATATTTTGGAAAGTTGTCGGTTTTTTTTTCATTCACTATTAAGATTAATCATCTAAAAATGAATTTAAGTCAAAAATCTAATAAAATCAAAAGAGTTCTCAAGCTGACCTCATCAGGGGATATAATAAATATAAAATGGTTTTTTTATATAAATAAGAAACAACTAGATTTAAAAAGTTCATGTTTTTTTATATATATGACAGTGTGTCAGTTCATTTTTTGACGGAGAAAATAGTCTTCTTCAAAATAAAGATCATAAACTGTGAAGGCAATAAAGAGAAAAAAAATCTTTAATTATCAGAATAAAGAGCTGTTCCTTAACAGTAGCGCAGCAGCAAACTGGACAAAGTTTATAGAGTAGATGATGTAGATCAAGCCTATAATGAATTCTTAGAGGAATCTAGAAGACACGTTAATTTTGCCTTCCCAAAAGTACAATATATAGGGAAGACAAGACAAAGTTTGTGCTATGTAATAAAAATTAATAAGCCAACTGCAACAGAAAATAGGTCCAACTAATAATAAATAAACAACAAATGTACTATGCTTTGGTCCAATCAGTTCTGGCCTATGGAATAATTTTCTGGGGCCTGGCAGCAGAAACATCACAACTGCTGATCTTACAAAAGAAGGTCGTAAGAATCATGGGCGTGGCAAACATGCGAGCCCACTGCAAACCAATTTTTAAAAAAGAAGAATCCTGACAGTACCATCCCTTTGTATTTTTAATGTGGTAATGTGGAATAAAAATAGAGAAAGCTGCACAACACAAAACAAAGAAATACATGGTTACCCAACCACCTCAGTAGTAGTTTTTCAATGTATATTTTGGATCTACAGAATTTAGAAGAATTGTAACAAAAAAAGGGTCTCCCAATTTAAAGTCACTACATATGGTACACTAATTTCCACTATCAAAATTGCCGATCACGAAGAAGTCTTTTCATCGATCAATTATGATCGCTTCATAATGCATATCATATTTTCTAAGAGGCTGTCACTTCGTAAACCATGTGCGAAGAATGGAAGACGAAGAAGCCTCGCTGACAGAAATTAATCACTCTTCAACGTTGAAGCCGGACCACTTCATCATTAAACAAATTATAAAATCGTAATGCTCTCGACACGAAGCGAAACAACGGGCACTTTTTCAAAATTAGAATAATTTGATTTATAAAGTGTCTCTATTATTTCTAATATAACAAGAATTAATTATCTGTCAATAGGAGTTTATTTATGACGGGGCTTTTAGTGAGGGAATTGCTTCATTATTTAAAAGTAATTTCTTAATATTTATTAGGCAATTTCATTTAAGATTCTAAATTAAAATTAAGGAAACACACAGCGCGAGAGATATTTCGAAATGTTGTGTTTAATGCCGCTCTCTACATGTTATGTACGCATTCAAATCAAACAAAGGACGACTGGCTTATAATCTACGTCCTTGTATGCATTCCTATTGGGATTTTCTGCTTCACAAATAATATTAATCAGCGTTTATATACGTATCTAGAAATGTGTATTTCAAATCCGTAGATGGCCGGGGCGTGAACTAGACTTTTCAAAATTTATAATCACGACGCATTATCATGTATATTAATGTTTTACATTGTTATATCTAATTCCTTTTCAGGAGGAAATTCCACGAATAATTGCAGTTTTAATTGCTTCCACTTAGTTATGACTAATAGCGTTTGTATGGTCAATCAATGTCGAAGACTCAAAAAAGACTGGCGCAAAATAGATAGGTGTGTTTTGTTATGTAAAGAAGCAAATAACAATAAAATTCTAGTAAAATGGAACGATTTACAAACAAGATTTTTAATAGGCTGACAAGGCAATTTCCAAGAACTCTGAGGATTGAAGAAAAATTTCTTCTGGCCTCGCAGAAAAGCGCAGATTTGCCATCTGATCGTGTGCGTAGTAGCACGCGTTTCCGTCTTGACTAATATCTCTTCGAAGTTATTACCACATTCTGACTAGTTCTTCAGCTCGAGAAACATTCTACTTCTAGTGCCAATTGCACTTTAATTGGTCCCTCATCGCCGCGCCGAGGTCACCATTGCTATTCGAATAGTTTGCTGAGCTAGTGACAGGTCAAGACCACCATTATCACTAACATGCCACAATAACATAAATAGATTGGCGAAGGCAGACTACTCCGGAAGGATTAACAAAAAGTGGAAAGTTCTCCAAACGGAAGGAGAAAATTTTGAGAAGATCCAAGCTACTGAGTCTTCTGTGTGCTTGAAGGGGAACGAGACATGCATTTTGGCGTCATAACAAATGACGAAACTTGAATTAATTTCTATATATATAAAAAAAACACTTCGTCATTGTGTACCAGTTATCCTCATTCAACGTTATATTTATAAAAAGAAACAAATTTCCATATCTCCTGTCGTATTTTAGTTACGCCCAACGTTTCAAATCGTCAGACGAAAAAATATGTTGAAGTAGCTATTGATACGTGTGAAGATAAAACGTTGCCCTCTCTAAAAGCCAACCCCTCTAGAGGCTAAGGTTACCGCAAAGGAGAGATAACAATGGGCGCTTAAGAAGATTATTTCTATGGAATTCTTGCATGGTAACTAACTAACCACCTTTTCCGATGATAAAGGCTATGTGAGTCGTTAAAAATGCTCTCTAAAGCTACTAAAATATTATGTTTCAAAGAACATTAATATTTTTATTTGAAGCCCTGGAGTGCTCTCCAATAGATTATTCTTTGTGCGGGCTTATGGTATATGTTAACAGAAATTCTTTCTCGTTTTATAACTATGGACTCCACATCACAAACACAGCTTTTTTATCCCCGCACCTACCACATAAACCGGCAATTAAGCTGAGAAAAGCTAAGGCATTTCAAACAAATTTCTTAAAAGTATCATTTTCTGGTTCTGCAACAAGTATTGTGTGAATTAATCTTGTATTTTTGAATAAATTTAAATAAATCGGAAAATTTTGAAATGTGCCATTGCTAAAGGCGGTGAAGTTGCGATTTCAATACATTTATTTTGTACTAATATGTATTTATGGAAAAAAGTAAATAACATTTATCTTATCTTTTTTTTAAAGCTTTTGACGAACTTTGTAATCTTATTCAGGAGTAAATATACAATATTTTTTATGTAAATAGCAAACAATTAAATTAAAAAATTAAAATATTTGCATTTATTCCAGTGAAGTGGCATTGAGAGGACCTTAAAGTCTACAAAATAGTAAAATACTAACTTCAACGTTCAATTACTATAACCTGTGTGTTTAAAAAAAATATTTTTAAATTATTTTGAACAAGTGTTAATATATTAATTGTAGCAATTAATATCTTTCTACTTATTGCACTCGCGTAACGGAGAGAAATTTATCATAAAATAATAGTTGAGTTAATGCACTTCTCAGCATAATTCTCTGTTAAGGAGGGTCGACATCGGATTCAAAGCCAGGCAAAACCAAACAGTGAATCTCCCTGGAAAATCCCCTTCTTTATGTTGATTTTTCCTACGTCCTGGCCGTTTATCCATAAGCTGGTCTTCCTTGATGCTATGAGAAGTTGCAAGCTTTGTCTTATCTTTGGGTCAATCTTGTAGATTTCCAGAACTTTAACGTAAGTTGCAGTTTGCATCCCAAAGAACATCTCAGCCTCCAATACATTGTTGTCTATGCAGTGCTCGTAGATCTTCTCGTTTATTAAAGCTGTGAAGACCTTGTAGATTGTTGACAAGCATGTGATGGGCTTATAATTCCTAGGAACCGCCGTGTCTCCTTTCTTGAAAAGAAAGAAGGTGTTCCCCTCGGAGAGGTAGTCAGGGATACTCGTAGGATCCCCCAGAGCTTTCGTGAATGGGTCTTCCAGTTCTGCGTTCGCCTGATACATGTGTCATGTCAATCTTTGCTCTCCTTGCTATATCTCTGACCTTCCTTAAGATTTTCTTCGAGGGGTCTCCTTTCAGGTATTCTTTTAGGCTGGTTCTCTTTATACCCGATGTCGTGTTCCGCATCGAGGAAGGTAAGGTTTCTGACCGTTGATTTCCAATGCCACCGTTGCAGCGAAATACAGTGCTAGATGTATTTCTCCTATAGTGTTTTCCGTCCTAAGATGTTCGTCCAATATCGCGTCCATACTCGACAGCACGTTTCCCAGTTTCCATATCCTGCATAGAACCGGGAGTCTTGGTCTTTCTCTTGACGTAGTTCCTTCAAAGTACGCCATCCTGCTCAAAAACCGCCCTTTGATGTCCTCCCTATCCAGATCCTGCTGACCCTGTTGGTTTTGTGAATCATTATCTCGGTGTTCGTGTTGTTGAAGTTCTTGGCTGTCTCCCGTCTCCTCCTGCCGTGTAGAATCATCCTGTGGATGCGCGTCCTGATGTTAAAGTACGTTTCTCTTCGAATGCCATCCATTTCTTCAGGTGTTAAGTACTTCTTTCGGATGATGACATTCTTACGGTCTGCAAT
>JAUIMW010002996.1:0-10052 GCA_033557785.1 Enochrus cinctus | reverse complement strand
ATTTTTTGTATATTTTTTTATGATAATAAAGTTTTTGATGGTCCGAGCATTTTAACACCAAAATCACCCATTTATCCTAAGTAGTTCCCGAGATATCTTCAAAAACGTGATTTTTCCAATTTAAGAACATAAAAACAACGAATACGTAAAATTTAAAGAACCCAAACGTGTTTGGTATCATTTTAAAGGAAATTTTGTCCCCTCTCCACTAAGGACCCTCTCATTTTTATAAAACTAAATTTTAGGGAGTAATGAACAAAAGCACTAGTTTTATTTTTAATAAATAAGTGTCCAAACCCATTTTTATCTTTTAATTATGCTCCGCTTAACACACTTGAAGTAAACAACATCCCCCTGTGTCCTGCGAACGGTACACCCCGAACGTGTGCCGTTCAGGGTGTTAACAAACCGGAAATTCCTAAACCGGTAGTGCCTTCGGGAGAACTCCACCGCTCCCGTTAAATTGTTTACATACACCAGGAAATTTCTTTCCGCCCTTTGGGTCTCTCTCGCTCGCACCAGGAGCCAAGCGCAATAAAGAAGGGCCTTCCTGTGACGTGGGGCGCCTCCTCAACGAAAACCCCCCATAATCACGTTTCTATGTCGTTTTGTCACGTTTTACTTTTGTATGTGGATTCTATACCACTTTCGGGGATTGAATGCACTCTTTTTCTCGAGTGTTTGGGGATGCAGTTTATTGACAGTTCACGCGGAAGGTGGCGCGCTCCGACTGCGCCACCCACGGGAATCGCATCAAAATAAAAAATTATGAGTCTTCTCTAATAACGTCCCAACAGAACGTTATAAGACAGCCAATAACTTAAAAGATATTCAAAGATATTCACTCCAGGTGGGGGTTCGCCCTTTGGAAGAGCGGCAGCAACCGCCTTTTGGAATAGTAAAACACACCTGGTAAGCAATTCAAGCCGTAACAAAGGCATAAGCTGTCAAAATATCCAGCAGAAAACCCAATATTGCCCCGACTTCTTTATTATATGATTTTATGGAAATAAATCTCGATATTCCGCCAGCTCCGATTTCCTCCCTTTTTTCGCGCCCGCTCCGACACGTACTGGTAATGAAAATCTAGAGCGCCTCGGCGGCAGAGGACATCTGAAAGCTTGTCTCGTCCACGGCCTGCTTTGTCAGACTGGCTGGCAATCCCAAATCCCCGCAGGAAAGATGACCTGGATGGACATCGGGTGTACTATGAAACTACAATTAACAAGGACCTCAAAATGCAAATCTGCAATATCGGAAGCCAGAAGGTCCCAGCTCGGAGATTTGTTTTGTTTTGCTTGCACGGGAAGCTTTCGGGGTATTGTTCGGCACTAGGATTACTAATTCCGATTTAACTAGACCACAAGTTTATACTTGACGCTCGAACCCGTTTGTTCAAAATTAGAGAAACGGCGAGAAGCCTTCTGGCTCAGAAGGCAAATTGCTTGAGGGAAATGCAAGTTTTTCGCACGTATCCCATCCGGATTTTAAGTAAATTATTTAATATTTTCCTTGGCGGAACGGCGACGGTTTTCCCTTTAAAATGATACCAAACACGCTATGGTTACGGCCATTTTTCGTTAAGAGACTCTTCACATTGAAAATGCACTTTTTTGAAGTTATCTCGGGAACTATTAGCGATAAAAAATTCGTTTTGGTGTCAAAATAATCGCACCATCGAGTGTCAAAAGAAAAAACACTCAAAAAATATGAAAGCGTTTTTTTTACTTAAAAGGTCCCGAAAATTACCCCGAATAAATTTTGGAGGTCCTCTGCATTTTGCCACTGCTTTTTCCTTTAAAATGATATCCAACACTCATGGGTTCTTTTAATTTTACGTATTTGCTGTTTTCAATACTCTTAAATTTGAAAATGCACATTTTTGAAGATATCTCAGGAACTACAAGTGATAGACAAACGATTTTGGTGTCAAAATAATCGGACCAGCGTGCTGAATATAGACATAATCATAAAAAAAGAACAAAATGATCATTTGCTAGTAGCTAAGTCGTTATTAAAATTATATAGCAATAAAAATTTTAATGGCTTATTAATTAAAGAAAAAATTACACATTATTCTATAATTTAATATTACAAAATTAAAAAATAGCACATAAACACTTGATTTAGATTTAAATAAAATTCAATGTAATTACAAAAGGCATCATTTAATACTTATTTAATAATAAACACCCAGAAAATTTATATTTTCTGCTTTTAATGACCAGGCATCTCTCAGTGGATAAAGTGGATAAAGCCCCTCCTGGCCCTCCTTACTTCCACAGTTATCATCTAACATTTTTATTTCTCTAACGAATAAAAATCGGAATTCCCGGGGGGCTACGCCCCCCAGACCCCCTATAGCTCCGCTGCCAGTATAAGATTTTGTTTGTACAATACCCTTCAGAACATTTTTACTACAAAAAAGAATTATTCACGACTTTGTGGGATTGATCTTCAGGCAGTGATCTGCAGCAAATTTAATCAATAGACTTAGAACTGAATTAATGCGAAGACGAGCCAAATTAACTTCAGAAGAATCCAAGTTTTTTAAATATATTATCGGACAAAGACAAAGACAAAGAGCACTAGAAGAACTAAAACCTGAGCAAAAACCGGACTGAAGACTAAGAAGGATATTAAATTGATAGATGATGACTAACGACCTGATTAACTATTATTTTCTCTAAAACTTTAGAAGGAGACAGTATACTTATAGGAAGAATGAATGAATGGCAAGATAACAGGACAGGCCAGGCGAACCATTTCCAGAGGTATAGAATCAGAACCAACAGAATTAGAAGACAAGACTATTAAAAGGGACATTAAGTACAACAAAGATCAGTATATGGTCAGATATTTGGTGAAGATTTTTGGAACCAGAGGAAAAAACTAGAATCTTATTTGATGTGTTTGACTTGTGAGAGTTCAAAGCTATCAAGAATTGACTTGAGTCTAACCATTGGAGAATCATACAGAAAGTTGATGTTCACGTCACCTATACTGATAATCAGTCATATTATAAGAAGATTGAGGGAAAGTTATTCTCGATGAAGCTCATAAATGAATTCAAATCAGAACCAAAGAATCCCAACACGGGGCTATATAGCACGGAAATTTTGTAAGACCTTAGAAGACAGTTCATCCCTAATGTAGAAAACCACACCACCAGCATGAGTAGGATGGTTCAGACGAACCAACCTATAAGCTTCTTCATGCATCCCATATAAATATAAGTTAACCAGCCGGAGAGGAGGGGTACCGCAAAATAGCAGTCCGATAAAAAAACAATAAAGAAAAATACATTATTGATATGAAGACAGTAGCAGAGATTCATATATAACTTTAAAAGTGGCATAAACGAGATTTTTGAGGCCAGAAGAGGACAACGCCTTAAAAAAGAAACATACTGCAGGTAATTTACGCCTGTCCTCCATATTCAACCATCCGGTCCACTTAAGAGTATGAGAAATGCGTTCTTAATTACGAATATCATATATGAAACGAAGACAGGCATTCTGCACCAGTTGGATTTTATCCTGTTAATACAGTAATGATAAACAACATCGCAATAATCAAACTGTTATAATACTGTATTATCACATAACATTTTTCTTAGTCCTTGGTTATGGTAACTTAACCCACAGTCTATCTCTATGTCTAAACTTAAACCCAAATCCAAAATGATTTTATCACAAGGCCATGCCTTTCTGAGACCTCTTTCAAACAGGCAAAGTCAGTATTCAACAAAATTTCAAATAATCATTAAGTCAGAGGTATAAAACGTAAACAAGAGGGCAAAGAACGGAACCCTGTGGGGCTCCAGACCACACCAACACAGCATCGGAGACAACACTATCAATCCTGACTCTCTGAACTCTACCGGATAAGTAGCTACTGAAAAGAGACACGACTAACTCTAATATACGAATAGATTTAAGAATTGATAAAAGTACTCAACGATTAACAGTATCAAACGCAAATTTATAAGCCCTTTGGCGTAGCCTGATAAGCAATCTAATGATATCAGTCAGCCACATCTTAGCTGGGCTCCAAAAAGTTCTGGTCACTATCGATGCATGCTTGTCAAACATATTAAAGTGTGCGTAACAGAGGTGTCCTTTAATAAACCAAGCATTGATTCGAAACATCGTGAACCTGGGCAACACCAGAATCAGAAATCTCAAAATCAGAGTAGTTGGAGGACATTCCATATTCTCCTCAGTCCCTTGTGAATCTTACTTGATTTTGTAGATCAGTTAACATCTATATTGTAATAAAATAAAATAAAAATAACAAAAAAGAAGAACACAAGGGAGTCTGAGGAACATGGAATAACCTCCAGGTATATTTTCGTTGACGTACTCCTAATTTATAGTTAAAAATCTTGATATAACTCTAAATTTGTGTTCATATAACAAATCAACTAGAAGAGCGAAAGTAGTGAGGTAACTGAAGGACATTCCATGTCCCCCAGACCCCCTGATGATCCATATTTTCCAGTTAAAAATCTATAAACATCCCTGAGTTGTAGTAAAAAACAACGTAAAAGAAGGACACCAGGGGGTCTGGGGTACATGGAATGTCCTCCAGGTACATTATCGTCTACGAACTCCTAATTTATAGTTAAAATCTTGACATAACCCTTTATTTACTTTGATTTAACCAAACAATTAGATGAACGAAAGAAGTAAAGTAGCTGGAGGACATTCCATGTCCCCCAGTCCCCCTGGTGTTCCTTCTTTTGCTATTAAAAATCAAAATACATTGCTTGAGTTCTATTAAAATTAAAATAACTTAAAGAGGGGCACCAGCGGGTCTGGGGTCTGGTCATGGAATGTCCTCCAGGCACACTGCCATCTACGTACTTCCAATTTATATTTTAAAATCTTTATAACTCTCTTCGTTTATCTAAATTTATTCAACTAACCAGATGAACGTAGACAGCCAAGTACCTGGAGGACATTCCATGTCCCCCAGACCCCCTGGTGATTCATCTTTTAAAACAGAGAATCATCGAACCTTAACATATTGTAATTAAGTAAAAACAACGTAAAAGAAGGACACCAGGGGGTCTGGGGGACATGGAATATCCTCGAAGCATAATGCCATCTACGTACTTCCAATTTATATTTCAAAATCTTGATAAATCTCTTCGTTTATCTAAATTCATTCAACTTACCAGAAGAACGTTAACAGTCAAGTACCTGGAGGACATTTCATGTACCCCAGACTCCCTGGTGATTCATCTTTTATAACAGAAGATCATTGAACCTCAACATATTAAAATTAAGTAAAAACAACGTAAAAGAAGTGCACCAGGGGGTCTGGGGGACATGGAATGTCCTCCAGGCATAATGCCCTCTACGTACTTCCAATTTATATTTTAAAATCTTTATAACTCTCTTCGTTTATCTAAATTTATTCGACTAACCAGAAGAACGTAGACAGCCAAGTACCTGGAGGACATTCCATGTCCCCCAGGCCCCCTGGTGTTCCTTCTTTTACTGTTAAAAATCAAAATACATTACTTGAGTTGTATTATAATAAAAAATAACTTAAAGAGGGGCACCAGGGGGTCTGGGATACATGGAATGTCCTCCAGGTACATTATGGTTTACGTACTCCTAATTTATAGTTAAAAATCTGGATATAACCCTTTTTTTACTTTGATTTAACCAAACAATTAGATGAACGTACGTAGCAAAGTAGCTGGAGGACATTCCATGTCCATGTAAAGCGCAAATAAATGGTTTTATCAAGATTTTTAACTACAAATTTAGAATATGTAGGTGACAATGTACCTGGAGGACATTCCATGTCCCTCAGAGTCGCTAGTGTTCGTTTTTTGTATTATTTTTTATTCTATTACTTACGTTCTTTTTACTATAAATTAAGGGTACGTACACAATCCCCTGCTGCTGATTTGGGGTTTGCTCTTTATATTGTCTTTTGTTCTTTTATTTATCGTTACTTGTAATAGTAAAAATTAATATAGACCTGGTGGTTATTGGTTATTTTGCAGATAAGTAAATATATACTGTTACAGAATAAAATTTGATATATTCATGATGAACACCAGGGGCTTTGGAGGACGCCTAACACAAATAAAGAGTTTATTGATGACGATCTACTTGGAGGACCTTCCATGACCCCAGATCCTCTAGAGTCTTTGTATTTTGATCCCAGCTGAAACTCTCATCTATGAGTAGTCTTAAATCTGTTTATCTATATTTTTTTTATATTTTAAACATAAAATAGTTTTCCTTTTCTGTATTCTAGTCGATCAATATTTTTAACTATAATTTAAAAGAACATAAAGGACAATGTCGTTTACTCCTTAATAAAAGTTAAAAATCTTTATTAAATTCTCCTTTTGTATTGGTTCAAACAATCAATAAGGATATCGTAAATAGTGAAGTAGCTGGAGAACATTCCATGACCCCCAGACACACTGGCAAAATAGCAGTTCAACAAAACAAAAAAGAAAAATACTTTATTGATATGAAGATAGCAACAGAAATTTATATCCTACTTTGAAAGTGGCATACGATAGATTTTTGAGCTCAGAAGGAGATGAAACCTTAGCAGAGCAAAGACAGGCATTCTGCTCCAGTTACCAGCAATAACCAAACAAATACTAAGCTATCACATAACATCTTTCTTTGTCCTTGGTTCAGGGAATCAAAAATCAAAAATCTCAGAAACAGAGAAGCTGGAGGACATTCCATATTCTCTTCAGTTCCTGTTGATTCTTACAAGATTGATGTTGAGTAAGCTTCTCTATGTTGTAATATAATAAAAATTTATTTATGTTGATGTAGAATCGTCAAAGAACGTAAGTAACGAAATAGCTGGAGGACATTCACAGTCTCCCAGACCCTCTGGTGGTACTTCTTTTATTGTTAAAAATCAATCAACATCCCAGAGTTGTATAATAATCCAGGTACATTGTCGTTTACGTACTCTTAATTTATAGTTAAAAATCTTGAGAAAATTATCCTCCAGCTACTTTGCTGCTTGTATTCTTCTAATGGATTGGTTTAATCAACACAAATAAAGGATTATGTCAATATTTTTAACTATAAATTAGAAGTATATAGACGACAATCTACCTGGAGGACATTCCGTGTCCCCGAGACCCCCTGGCGTTCGTTTTTTATATTATTTTTTATTCTATTGCAATATAGATATGTTTACTAATCTACAAAGTGAACTAAGGATCATTAGGGGGTGAGAGGGATATGGAATGTATGAATTGGAAAATATGGAATGTCCTCCAGCTACTCCGCTACTCATGTTATTTTTATTGATTGATAAAGCCAAAATTCAAAAATTGACTAATTTTACATATTTTGCTGCTGGACTATTAATATATTTTATGGTACCTTTGCAATTAGGGGTTCTGATTCATATATGAAGGTTGGTCATTTAAATGTAAGGTCTCTTATTCTGGCTGAGGACTGGTGAGGAGGGAAAAGAAACTGGCATCAATACATATAATTTTTGGAAAGTTTCGAGAGATGATAGGAATGTTGGCGTTGGTGTTATAAAAAATTATTGAGAGGGTTGTTTCAAACCATCTGATGAGACATCTCATTAAGCATAACTTGGTACCTTCGACTCAGTCAGGTTTTAGACTAAGTTTCAACACGGCTTTATTTAACTTGACTGGTGACATACTGAATGATAAGGAGTTCAGAGAGTCAGGATTGATGGTGTGTTGGTGTGGTTTAAGGTGCCGCAAGGTTCCGTTCTTGGCCCTCTATATTGTTTACGAATTGTACCTCTGAGATTGCTAATTATTTGAAATTTTTTAAATGTCACCTATATGTTGATGACACCCTATGTTTGTCATTTGTTCCTTAATCTACCGAGGATGTTGTGTGTAAGTTGAATACTGACATTGATATTAAATATTAATGTATTTCTCATACTGTTAGATGGACTGAATATAGAGGACTGTTACTGTCTTCATATCAATAATCAGACTGTATTCCTTTTGTTCATCTCTTTTTATTTCATTTCGGTGCGACCCCTAACAAGCGAGATATCACTAATAGAAAATTTCATCGCAGTAGGCCTTGGTTTACAAAAATTGCTGTAACTCCGTTAATTTTAAAGCTAGAGAGCTCAAACAAAAACTAGATTCAAGTATATTAAATTTTGCAAAACATATTTTAGTTTTAATAAGAGTGTTTACGCAAAATGTGCATGAAACAACCGTCTGCTCCCAAACAGATATCGATTTCACGCAGTTAACTTATATAAATACTCCAAGGGATGATCAGTTGAAGTTTATATTGAGTAAAACAGCCCTCTGTGGCGTACGTGCGCGCGTATTTTAGGGGTTGACGGCTCTCATGTTAGCAAATCATTAAAACGAGGTGCACACACACACAGGTATGCTATGGTGGGAATCCCGTTGAATAAATAGCACTAAGCTGTTTTCAGGTGCGTCGGCATTCTGCTCTAGTCTCTAGTTATGCTAATAATTCCTGTGTTATTAATAATTTATGGGCACTCTCAACCCTCGTAATCGACTAATGTTGGCTCAAAATATTGCGGCGAGGTCAGAGCTTGTTCAGCACGGGTAGAGTACGAGCATAAATTTAGCTAACACGTTCAACCTGCCGATTGCACTTGGTTTAGTTTAAACTACCTCTGTTTAACAATGTTTGCCTTCACTTGTTTTCTGATATATAATTTATCAAAAATTCCATCCGTTTATATATATATATATATATATATATATATATATATATATATTTTTATATATATATAGAAAAATGAGTTAGTGTGCGCTTAAACAAACGCAGTTTATTTGAGCGAAATCGGCCGATAAATAACGAAGATATTGGGGAAAAACCGAAAAACAATTGAACGTCGATTTTTAAAAAACGCTGTAAATCGAAAACTACTCGGCCGATTTCGAAAATTCTTTCACTGTTAAATGCAGTTCTTCAAGCAGTTTCACTTTAAACGTAATATCTTGTCACAAAATCAAACTTATCTCAAACTTACTCCATGTCTTGTGGAGGGTTCATTAAGAGATGTTATGGGCGAATTAAGGACTCAATTAGCTCCAAGATTGAGTAACTTAAGGGCGTATTTTGGGGTAGTTATGGCGGCGTGAGAGTATGTCCTAACACAATGACCTTTTATGCTGTTAGGGCTTTCTCCACGTCAGCTGTCAGTAGACTCCTTTGCAAACAATGTCTTGCTGAGTCAGAAATTTGCCATTCTTGTGGCTCGGGACAAAGGGCAACACTCACGAAATTAAAACGTGGAAGAATTCCCGCCGCCCCTCGGATGAGAGACGACAAACGAAAGTTTACCCCAAATAATAGAAATTAATCAGAACTGTCTCCAGTTTTGATTTATTTTAGTCTGAAACTCCAATGAAACGTACATCAAATTAAAATTTGAAAAGCACAGGTGCGAAAGCTCGCTGCTGCTACTAATTAGTAGCTAGTTCTTGATAATAACTTGCACGTTAAGCCACGCCAGACAAATGCAATTCATGTCTGTCACTGCGTTTTCTATTTATTACAGTTCCACCAACTTCATTTTTATTTTGTTGGTCTGATTCTTAGCCCATTTAAAAATAATCTATTTAAGGTCCCTCGCACACTTAGGCACAAGATTTTCCAATCTCGAACGCGCCGCAAATAAATAAAAATAACTAATGCGATTACTTACCGTGTAATTGGAAGGGGAAGCCCCGGTTAACGAAACGACATCTCACGTTCAGGTTCATACATGTTTCAGTGTGTTTGCTTCATGTTTTATTCATCCCAAATAAACAATCTAGGAGAATTACTCTATGTATGTAAAATTTATGGTTGAAAATGATAAACTATTCTCAGTATGCGACCAACCACGACCGCTAGACTTTTCAGTTTTATGCATAGCTACATTTATTTCTGGACTAGCTCTGCGAATTTTACCGTTGTTTTCTCTTTCCTTGATAAACTGCAGCTGTATAAATAACCTAGAGTTACTTGTTCTTTGTAAGGAAGTTTTTTTAGTGTGTTTATATATATATATAT
>JAUIMW010002995.1:0-10052 GCA_033557785.1 Enochrus cinctus | reverse complement strand
TTATCGCTTGAATTAACGTTTTTAAATACTCACATGGCTTCGCTTAATACTATTGAGAAGAAGTGGATTTTTACCTGCAACAAAAAAAAAACATAAAGTAACTGTCTTTTTCGAAACTAATATTAGCATCGTGTTCCCCAAGAAAAATGCTATCAAATAACACTTTTTCCAAAGCGATAATAAGAAAATTAAGTTTTAGGACCGTTTAGGGCCTTTTAGGCCCATTTTAATTTTTTTTGTTCAGAAACTTGGGAGAAGTTTCGTTCTCAGGGTAGTTTTTCCGGAGAACACGATGTCAACGTTAAATTCTATATAAGTGTACAAGGAATGGCCAAAATGTTAAAAAAATATTAAAATTGTGAAAGAAAACGAGTGTTGCGTATCACTGAAATTCTTTAAATTTAACAACACTCTCTATTTTTTTTACTGCACGTACATGCCTCAAGAGTCTTTTTTAATGTTTGTCATGTACTCCTGGATTACTTCGTCTACGCATTTGAAGGAAAGATGCGAGGGATTGCTGGAGTCAGTGAGTAGCGAAGCTGCGATGCGCAACTATAATTTATGGTACACAGCTGTAAATTAAGATACTGTTTTATACCAAGCGAAACTGTATTTGACACTAGTTAATACCAAGCGAAGCAGATATCAATAAATAAAAATGCGAGGGTTTGCGAAACTTAAAAAAAAATTTAGTGAGAGACTGCAGATACCGAGTCGGCGAGCAGCGAACCTGTGAGTGTCAAGTAGCATTTTCTAAGAAGGAGTTACCATCAAGAATTACATTCTAAAGAGGAGTGTTGCACAAGAAGCGAAGTTGTTTTAAATAATAAAGCAAGGGGCCGCAGGCCCCGAGTCGGCGAGCAGCGAAGTTGCGAGTGTCGAGTCGCATATTCTAAGAAGGAGTGACTATGGAGATCTAGAATCTAAGAATGAGTGTTGTTTATGTTTAATGAGTAAACATCGAAAGCAAGGTTCTGAAAAGTAATGTTCCATATGAAACGAAACCTTTTTAAACAAAAGTAACGAGAGCCCACAGAATGCTGTATATAAAGTGAAACTTTAAAAAAATATAGTGAGAAGCTTCAGACACTGAGCCGACAAGCAGTGAATTGAGGATTGTTGCAAATGAAGCGAAGCATTTTTAAGTAATGAAGCGAGGGGCCGCAGACCCCGAGTCGGCAAGCAGCGAAGCTGCGAGTATCGAGGTGCAGTTGGTAGGAAAGAGTGGCCATCGAGAACTAGATTCTAAGAAGTAGTGTTACATATGAAGCGAAGCTTTTGTAAATAACGAATCGATAGACCGCAGACCCCAATGCGATAAGTATTGAAGCTGTGAGCGTCAAGGGCCAGATTCTTAAAGAAAATGTGTGTTTTGATCCCAAAGGGGTGCTTTGATAGACAAGTTTATCGGTCTCCGACATGAGGGGGGACAAATTGAATATATTTACCATTATGTTAAGCATTTCTCAGAGAGAGTGATCATCTCTATGGTCACTTTTTCTTAGAAACTGCGCCTCGGCACACTCGCAGCTTCGCTGCTCGCTGACTCGGGGCCTGAGGTCCCTCGCTTCATTAATTAAAGAATTTTCGCTCCTTTTTAGAATCTGATTCTCGCCACTCGTTCCATTATTTAAAAAAGCTTCGTTTAGAATCAATTCTTGATGTTAACTTCTTCGTAGAAAATGTTGTTCGACACTCACAGCATCGCTGCTCGCCGACTCCTGACCTGTGGTCCCTCGCTACATTGTTTAAAAAAGTTCTGTTTCATATACAACACTCCTTCTTAGAATCTAGCACTCGATAGTCACTCCTTCTTAGAAACTTCGCCTCAACACACGCAGCTGCTCGTCAACTCGGGGCCTGCAGCCCCTTGAAAATTTTTTTTTAAAGTTTCTTTTAATATACAACAACTCTTCTCAGAATCTAGCTCTCGGTAGTCTCATTTTTTAATAAGGAGTAATCATCGAGAGCTAGATTCTAAGAAGGAGTGTTGTATATGAAGCAGAACTTTTTGAAACAATGTAGCGAGGGACCGTAGGTCCTGAGTCGGCGAGCAGCGAAGCTGCGAGTGTCGAGGCCCTGTTTCTAAGAAGGAGTGGTCATCGAAAGCCAGATTCTAAAAAGGAGTGTTATAAATGAAACGATACTTGCGAGAGGCTACGGACACCGAGTCGGCGAGCAGCGAAGCTGTGAGTACCAAGTAACATTTTATAAAAAGGAGTTACCATCAAGAACTAGATTCTAAAGAGGAGTGTTGCACAAGAAGCGAAGCTTTTTTGAAGCGAGTGACCATCGAGCGCTAGAACTTTTTTTAACAATATAGCGAGGGAACGCAGGTCCCGAGTTGGCGAGCAGCGAAGCTGCGAGTGTCTAGACACTGTTTCTAAGAAGGAGTGACCATTGAGATGTATACGTATTTGTTCTAGTTCTCGATGGCCGCTCTTTCTTAAAAACTGCGTCTCGACACTCGCAGCTTCCTTGCTTGTCGTTATATATATATATATATATATATATATATATATAACACTCCTTTTTAGAATCAGGCTTTCGATGGCCACTCCTTCTTTGAAACAGGACTTCGACACTCGCAGCTTCGCTGCTCGCCGACTCGAGACCTGCGGTCCCTCGCTACATTGTTCGAAAAAGTTCTGCTTCATATACTACACTTCTCGACATTAACAGCTTCACTGCTCGTCAATTCGAAGCCTGCAGCCCTTCGATATATTTTTTTAATATCTCTTGATATACAACATTTCTAAGTAGGAGTGTTGTATATGTAGCGAGAAACCGCAGGTCCCAAGTCGGCGAGCAACGAAGCTGCGAGCATACACAGCTGTGATTTAAGACAATTATATCATGTGAAGTACATATTAATAAATTCAGTTGCGAGGGCTTGCTCGAGTCAGCGAGCAGCAAAGCTTCGAACATATACAGTTATAATTTATGGCACATAGTTATATTTTAAGATACTGTTTTTTACCAAGTTAAACTAGATTTTGACACTGGTTTACAACAAGCAAAGCAGGTATCAATAAATTGAGTTGCGAGGGCTTTTTTTAAGTTTCTCTTGATATACAACATTTCTTCCTAGAATCTAGCTCTCGATAGTCACATTTTTTAATAAGGAGTGATCATCGAGAAGTAGATTTTAAGTAGGAGTGTTGTATATGTAGCGAGCAGCGAAGCTGCAAGCATATACAGTTATAATTTAAGACAATTATACCATGTGAACTAGGTATTAATAAATTGAGCTGCGAGGACTTTCCCGAGTTAACGAGCAGTGAAGCTGCGAGCATATACAGCTATAATTTATGATACATATAGTTATATTTTAAGATAATGTTTTATACCAAGGGAAACTATATTTTGACACAAGTTTATACCAAGCCAAGCAGATATGTATATGGAAATGCGAGGGCTTGCCCGAGTCAGCGAGCAGCGAAACTGCGAGCACATACGGCTATAATTTTTGGCACATAGTTATATTTTAAGATACTTTTTTATACCAAGCAAAACTAGATTTTGACAGCGAGCAGCGAGTGTGGAGGCGCAGTTTTTAAGAAAGAGTGGCCATCGAGAACTAGAACAAATCGAATACATCTCAATCTCCTTTTTAGAAATAACGCTTAGACCTACAGTGTTAAAAAAAGTTCTAGTTCTCGATGGTCACTCGCTTAATTATTAAAAAAAACTTCGCTTTATATGCAACACTCCTCTTTAGAATCTAGTTCTTGATGGTGATTCCCTCTTAGAAAATGTTACTCGACACTCACTGGTTCGCTGCTCACCAACTCGGAATCAGCAGCCTTTCGATACATTTTTTTAAAGTTTTGCAAGCCATCGCATTTCCATTTATTGATATCTGCTTCGTTTGGTATTAACTAATGTCAAAATATATTTTCGCTTTGTTTATATTTTTTAATAAGTTACCATCGAGAACTAGATTCTAAGAGAGAGTGTTGTATATGAAGTGGAACTTTTTTAAACCAAGCAGCGAGGGACCGAGTCGGCGAGCAGCGAAGCTGCGAGTGTCTAGGCGCTGTTTCTAAGAAAGAGTGGCCATTGAGTTGTATTCGATTTGTTATAGTTCTTGATTGCCACTCTTTCTTAAAAACTGCACCTTGGCACTCGCAGCTTCGCTGCTCGCCGACTCACTTTATTATTTAAAAAAGCTTCGCTTCTTGTGCACTCCTCTTTAGAATGTCATTCTTGATGGTAACTCCTTTTTAGAAAATGCTACTCGCCAACTCGGAATCACCAGCCTCTCAATACATTTTTTCGCAAGTTTCGCAAGCCCTCGCATTTCCATTTATTGATATCTGATTTGTTTGGTATTAACTAGTGTCAAAATAAGTTTTGGGTTAATATATATTTCTTAATAAGGAGTGACCATCGAGAGACTGCAGGTTCCGAATCGACGAGCAGCGAAGCTGCGAGTGTCGAGGCCCTGTTTCTAAGGAGTGGCCATCGAAAGTCAGATTCTAAAAAGGAGTGTTATATACGAAACGATACGAAAAAAATGTAGCGAGAGGCTACGGATAACGAGTCGGCGAGCAGCGATTCTGTGAGCGTCGAGTGACATTTTCGAAGAAGAAGCTAACATCAAGAACTAGATTCTAAAGGGAAGAACGGAACATGAAACGAGGGGCGAGAATCAGATTCAAAAAAGTAGTGTTTTATATGAACTTTTCGCATTGGGGTCTGCGGACCCTCACTTTTTTTTTCAAAAAAGTTTAATTTTATATGTAACATTACTTTTTAGAATCTAGTTTTCGGTGTTCACTCATAAAACATAAGCAACACTCCTTGTTAGATTCTAGCTCTGCATAGTCACTCTCTCCTTCTTAGAATATGCGACTCGACACTCGCAGCTTTGCTGCTCGCCGACTTGGGGCCTTCGGCCCCTCGTTACATTGTTAAGAAAGTATCACTTTATACGTAACACTCCTTTTTGGAATCGATGGCACTACTTCTTAGAAATAGAGTCTAGGCACTCGCAGTTTCGCTTAATTCGGCGAGCAGTGAATCTACGAGCATACACAGCTATAATTTCAGACAATTATACCGAGTGATGTAGATATTAATGAATTTAGTAGCAAGAGCTTGTCTGTGTCAGCGATCAGCGAAGCTGTGAGCATATACAGTTATAATTTAAGACAAGTATACCAAGTGAAGTAGATGTTAATGTCCTAAGTTGCGAGGGCTTGCCCGAGTCAGCGAGCAGCGAAGCTGCGAGCATACACAGCTATAATTTATTATATATAGATTATACCAAGTGAAGTAGATATTAATAAGTTGAGCTGCGAGCATAAACAGCTATAACTTATATAGGTTATACCGAGTGAAGTAGATATTAATAAGTTGAGCAGCGAGCATAAACAGCTATAACTTATATAGATTATACGTGAAGTAGATATTAATAAGTTGGACTGCAAGGGCTTGCTCGAGTTAACGAGCAGCGAAGCTGCGAGCATATACAGCTTTAATTTAAGACAATTATATCGAGTGAAGTTGATGTTCATAACCTAAGTTGCGAGGGATTGCCGGAGTCAGCGAGCAGCGAAGTTGCGAGCATACACAGCTATAATTTAAATAGATTATACCGAGTGAAGTAGATATTAATAAGTCAAACTGCGAGGGCTAGCCCGAGTCAGCGAGCAGCGAAGCTGCGAGCATATACAGCTTTAATTTAAAACAATTATACCGAGTGAAACAGATGTTCATAAGCTAAGTTGCGAGGGCTTGCCCGAGTCAGCGAGCAGCGAAGCTGCGAGCATACACAGCTATAATTTATTATATATAGATTATACCAAGTGAAGTAGATATTAATAAGTTGAGCTGCGAGCACAAACAGCTATAACTTATATATTATACCGAGTGAAGTAGATATTAATAAGTTGAACTGCGAGGGCTTGCCCGAGTCAGCGAGCAGCGAAGCTGCGAGCATATACAGCTTTTTTTTAAGACAATTATACCGAGTGAAGTAGATGTTAATGACCTAAGTTGCGAGGGCTTGTCCGAGTAACCGAGCAGCGAAGCGGCGAGCATACACAGCTATAATTTTTTATATATAGATTATACCAAGTGAAGTTGATATTAATAAGTTGAACAGCGAAGCTGCGAGCATATACAGCTTTAATTTAAAACAATTATACCGAGTGAAACAGATGTTCATAACCTAAGTTGCGAGGGCTTGTCCGAGTCAGCGAGCAGCGAAGCTGCGAGCATACTCAGTTATAATTTATTATATATAGATTATACCAAGTGAAGTAGATATTAATAAGTTGAGCTGCGAGCACAAACAGCTATAACTTATATATTATACCGAGTGAAGTAGATATTAATAAGTTGAACTGCGAGGGCTTGCCCGAGTCAGCGAGCAGCGAAGCTGCGAGCATATACAGCTTTTTTTTAAGACAATTATACCGAGTGAAGTAGATGTTAATGACCTAAGTTGCGAGGGCTTGTCCGAGTAACCGAGCAGCGAAGCGGCGAGCATACACAGCTATAATTTTTTATATATAGATTATACCAAGTGAAGTTGATATTAATAAGTTGAACAGCGAAGCTGCGAGCATATACAGCTTTAATTTAAAACAATTATACCGAGTGAAACAGATGTTCATAACCTAAGTTGTGAGGGCTTGCCCGAGTCAGCGAGCAGCGAAGCTGCGATTATACACAGCTATAATTTAAATAGATTATACCGAGTGAAGTAGATATTAATAAGTTGAGCTGCGAGCAGCGAAGCTGCGAGCATATACAGCTATAATTTAAGACAAGCATACCAAGTGAAGTAGATATTAATAATTCGAGTTGTGAGGGCTTGCCTGAGACAGCGAGCAGTTATGATTTAAGACAATTATACCAAGAGAAGAAGATATCAATAAATTTAGTTGTGAGGGCTTGCTCGAGTCAGCGAGCAGCGAAGCTGCGGGTATACACAGCTATAATTTAAATAGATTATACCGAGTGAAGTAGATATTAATAAGTTGAGTTGCGAGGGCCTGCCCGAGTCAGCGAGCAGCGAAGCTGCGAGCATATACAGCTTTAATTTATGACAATTATACCGAATGAAGTAGATTTTAATAACCTAAGTTGCGAGGGCTTGTCCGAGTCAGCGAGCAGCGAAGCTGCGAATATATACAGCTATAATTTAAAACAATTATACCAAGTAAAGTAGATATTAATAAATCAAATTGCGAGGGCTTGCCCGAGTCAGCGAGCAGCGAAGCTGCGAGCATATGCAGCTATAATTTTAGAGAATTATATCAAGTGAAGTACATATCAATAAATTGAGTTGCGAACAGCAAAGCATTGATTGAAAAACCAGAAGACACGGCAAAGTAATTTTGTCTGCACACAAAGCATAACCGGTTCAGGGTACAATCAAAGCACTTGACTGGGAGCTGCTATTTCTTCAGCCGTATTCACCAGACTTGGTCCCTTCCGACTACCATTTGTTTACATCGATGGGATACGTATTGGCTGAGCAGCACATCCATCCACAATTTTTCAGAAAGGTGGACAAAATGTGTAGAAAGCAACGGTCAATACTTTGAATAAAAAAAATTTACTTTTCCATTCAAAATTAGTGCTTAATTTTCACAAAAAAAAACGTTCTTAATGTATACCTGGTATTTAGTTTTTATTTCATAACTTCAACAGTCTAGTATTTTGAAATAATGAAAGAGACTACATAGCGAAGTCTTTCTCGGGTCAGCATTCTCAGCTACAATTTTAGAGAGAGCAGCGAAGCTGCGAGCGTATTCAGCCACAATTTTATAGGAGTAAAAGACTGGCGAGGTTACAAAAAGAAAACTAAATACCGAGGGCTTGCCCGAGTAAGCGAGCAGCTAAGCTGCGAGCATATCCAGCTACAATTTTAGAGGAGATGATAAACGAGCCTATAAACGAAAAACTGAACACCGAGGATTTTTTTAAGTAAGCGAAGCTGTGAGCATACGCAGTTGCAGTTTTAGAGAGGTAGAGGTGATGACCACTGAATTCTCAAATGAAAAGGGTTTGCGTGGTAGATGAGTAGCAAAGCTGCGAGTGTACTCAACTTCAATTTTACAATATAATCAGCGAAGCTGCAAGATGAAAGCTAAATAACGAGGGCTTGCTCGAGTCTGCGAGCAGTGAATATACTTAGCTAAAATTTTAAAAAGGTAGAGATGACGATCAGTGTTAGTAATCGGTGTAGCTTCGAGTATATCCAGCTTCAATTTTATCTTATCTTAGTACGTTGTAATAGAAAGCAAGAAGCCAAGAAAAATAAATGTAAATGAACAAGGCATACTTCCCTCTAGAAAGGAAGAACTTGAGAAGGCAGTACAATTCGGCAATTAGAGCTACCAGAAATATGTCTCAGCATCATGATCAACTTTTTTATGAAAGAGTTTATCCATTCATTTGCAAAAACCACTAGCGACAAGCATCTTACAGACATTTATGTATACTAAACTGTTTCGGAAAGCTACTGGAACATCTAACAAAGGAAAGATTAGTTTCTGATATAAGCAGAAGAAGTTGACTAAGTGAATTGCATCAGAATTACTAAAAGCAAATCAACAATAAATGTCATAGACAGGGTGCTATAAGAAGTTAGAAAAGCCAAAAACGCTGCCTGGAAAAACAGAAAACTCTGTGTGCTTGTTACTCTCGATGTTAAAACGCTTTCAACTATGCACCATAGAATGGAATTGTGGAGTAGCTTGCTTGTTGCCTGTGATAATGAGTTATTTCACAGGTAAGGAATTAAAAATTGGAAACGACCACAATATGGATATAACATGTGGTGTACCACAGGGCTCAGTACTTGGGCCAATAGTATGGAACATATGTATGACAATTTGATTCGCCTAGAAATTCATAGAGTAAAGGAATGGATCCAATTAACATCTGTGGATTACTAATAGTTACAGTGATATTAGCTAGAAACAAAAACTCATTATGGATAACATAATTAATCTAGAGGAAGCAAAAGAACCTGCAATCTCTGAGAAACTTCTAAAAGTTAACAGCTCTTTCAAGGGCCTATTGCTATCTTGTAATTTTTTGATGGGGTTTTTGAGTCACTGCTCCGCAAGCTTCTCTATACCGTCAACCATGAGATCCTTATCAGGAAACTCTGTTACTTTTGTTTCTCAATTAGCCTATGCTGTTCTCCTCCTATTTAGTGAATCGATCTATGTTTTTTGAAACCTGAGGTCATAGATCTTCTAGTTTCTTCCTCTTCAGGAGTTCCCCAGGGATCTATTCTTGGTCCACTATTGTTTTTGATCTTCATCAATGATATTAGCTATCAATATCAATGAAGGGTCTTCTGTTTGCGGATGACTTGAAGGTTTTCACTAGGGTCTGGAGTAGGTCTGACTGCCTGGCTTTGCAAGATAATTTTTCTCATTTACTTGAGTGGTGTCAAATCATCTAAAACTTAATACATCCAAATGTAAAGTGATAACCTTTAACAGTTACAACAGTCACAAATTAATTTTGATTACACGATGGAAGACACTATTATTGATAGGATTTCTCTTGCAGTTGATTTGAGTGTTGTGTTTGACATGGAGTTGAGATTTTATGGGCATGGTGAATGGTGAACCAATTTTGGTTCTCAATTTCTATCTATGATCAATATTATGATACCCACATTCAATGTTAAGTGTTCTCAAGCCTTTCTCTTAAGTAAGGTGAGCTCGAATGTTTTTGTCTCTCCCTCCCAGTTTGAAATGCACAAATTATTTAATATTTGAGTGTATTAGTTTTTAAGTAAATGCTGTTCTGTTAAGGCACTTGTCTGTTGAGCAATGTATGAAACAAATAAATAAAAAAATGTAATCCTTACGCACAGCAGCCAACATCTTGTTTATTTTATTTAAGCGCATCTTTTTGTTTTATTGTTAGTACAGTCAATAGTCGATATTCTGGTTCGCACAGCCAAGAAACAAGTGAGCATGAGAAATAAGAAAAAAAGGGGCAAAATCCCGTTCGTGTTAGTGACGGACTCGTGGATATCAGACAGGCGGTACAGATGTCGCCTCCGC
>JAUIMW010002994.1:0-10052 GCA_033557785.1 Enochrus cinctus | reverse complement strand
CCATAAAAGTGTCTCTACCGTTTAAGTTTTATTGCCGATCTATCATCTGAACAATGATATTGTTCACTGACATCTCATGCTGCTAATGTTGCTCGGGTTTGGTGTAAACGCAGGGCAATGCCCTAAAGTGAATTCTTGAAGTACATTTTATGCTACTCGCTTTCGTACATTATATGAAGCTTTACTCCGCGTTTACATCAAAAGCCGAGTAACATAACAATTGTCAGTCAATACCATTGTTCAGGTCAGGATCGGCAATAAAACTCAAACGGTAGAGGCACTTTTATGGTACCTAGTGTTGTGAGGATGTTTTTTAAGAATTTGGTACACGCTCATTTAGTTTACAAATAAAAATGCGTACAAGGTATCATAAAAATATCTCTACTGCTTAAGTTTTATTGCCGTTCAGTTATCTGAACAATGGTATTGTCATTAATAATCAAGCTATGAATCTTTTGTAAGATATTGCGCGGCTTGTATGTAAACGCGCCCTTATTAGAAAATATAAAAAATGATGTCGAAACATGTCGAATATTGTTATTCTTCCGCCGGAAGTGGATTCGCAAACATATTGACCTTGAAGAATATGCCTTCTCCTCTGTGAAGATTCTGACGAAGAATATAATACACCATTATCGGAACTTCGTGGGAGAATGAACAAAGAATCTAAACGAAAAAAGAAAAACAAAAAGTTTTTCTGGTTGAACCGAATCCTTTACATAAATATGATATCTTCAGGATTTTATAAAGAAAGAAATGCTAGAAGTTAAAAGCTAAAGCTAAAGAGGAAGTGAAAATAATTATAGGTATCTTACTTCTAAGCGGTTACGACCAGGCTGCTTGGAAACGTTACTGTTGGAGCTAGGACGATGATGTAAGAAGAAAAATTGTAGCAAATATTATGTCTCGAAATCGGTTTGCAGAGATAAAAAATATTTATATTTTACAAATAATAAAATCCTAAATAAAAACGCCAAACTTGTCATAGGTATATTTCACGAGGCATTATCAATAGAAAACATGGTAAAATATTATGGGTACCATACGACGAAACATTAGTTTTAGACTTGATAAATGTTGTAAATGTCCTACAGACCACACTGTATTTTTTGACAATTATTTTACAAGTTAATGCCCTCTCAAAGCAGCAAATCTAATGAAAAATGTAAACTGATAACAATAATTAATTCTTATTTGTAAGATGAAATGACAACAATTTTGTCACAATGGCTACAAATTATGATATGTATATCCTTGTTCTACAATAAAACGTCAAAAGATAAAAATAAAATTGATGTACAGCATCCAAAGCTACATTGATGCCCATATTGATAACAAATTAAAGCGAAAAAAAGTTTTGCTTTTGATAAATATCTTAATTTCACCATAATAAATAATGTTTTTAAAGAATATATACAGAAAATTTATTGGAACATATCATGGACACAAATGGGTTGTGTTATTTATTTATGCCTACCTGCATTATGTTCATCGATAACAACGATACCATATTTGTTGGCAATTGGATTCTTGGTCGTGTTATTTCAACAGAAGTATGTTACTGTTTGCTTAATTGTATCTTTATCCAAAGAAAATGTAAGTAAAATCTGCACGCACGTTAAAAAACCTGACCCTGGTGTCGGTATTGGTCTTATGTAGTAAATAAGCAAACGTAAAAAAGTAAATAAATAAATAAATCAACAACTTGGGTGCAAAATTCATAAATTTGTATTTAATAAGTTTTGTTTATTAATTAATGGTTGTTTAGCTGCTTCAGCATTCACAAATTAATTAATAAATAAATTTCAAATATGTTTTACAGATACTACCAATTACAACCTTGTCAAAGATCTGCAAAGTTCACAGAAATGTCCCAATTGCGCAAGAAATTCAGATTTTCCAATAGAAAAGTCAATGTCATTATATTAAGGCTAGCCTTACTTGTTAAACGTATATTATGATAAATTATATATTGTTGCTTACAACATTATTTAATAAACATTAAAAAAGTATCATTTGGCAAAAAAAAATAATATAATAAACTGTCATAGATACCAAACTTTTTTGTATACCTAACTAAGAATTTCGTATGTTAACAAAATTATCTCTATGTGGTTTTAAGATATTCATTTTCTTATATTTTGGATACTGAAGTATGCTTAATTTTTATTACGTACCGAGAAGAATGTTTTGCCATACACTTTTAAATGAGTTAAAAAGCTATTGACTCATGACGTAGGGATGGTTTAAATAAATTAAGAAATTAGATATAATATATCTACATAAATATGATGTTTGTTTTTAATAGACACTTTTTCCTTTTCTCGTAGATAAGCTTCCAGAATTTAAAGAAATAACCTGTCATAATGCATTTTGAAAAAACGATTTTGAAGTTTATTTACGTTAATACATTTTTTGGGACCTTAAAACTTTACAAAAGAAAGTAAAACGTTTGCTCTATGAAATCTATCCATTAAGAGCTACAACATTTCTGAATGAAATTTAATGTTCGTTCGTTCCTATTGGATTTCAGCTTCTTCACAGATGTTGGAAATGTACGATGTTTCTGGTCTTTCAAACACCCCAAATTCCAACAGATATATATAGCGAGATATAATTTTGTTCATGTTGATAGAATTTTACAGGGTGGTAGAATGACATTTACAGAAAAATAGTTTTACAGTGGTCACTCAAAATATATTAAAGAATAAAACTATAATTATTATTAATCAGAGATCCACTGGTAATACTACCAATATTTGATGAAATTAGCAATTCTCATGCTTCTCATGACTACATATCTCGTAGATATAGTTTAATTTTAGGTTAGGATGACGTATTTGGTATTAATAACATTAAAGATAGCATCTTTCTTTGTAATGTGTAACTATTTTTTGTTTGGGAATGATTTTCGATCAATTGGGTAGTATCGATGCCTTCATCTCATTTGCTTTGCGAGTTCCATATACATTTATATTGTCTGTTTTGAACATCATTGAAAGGTTAATTTTATATCCCTTCAATGAATATATGTTATTACAAATACTTAAAAATATTTTATATAATATAAAATAACATTTAATTACATATAATAAAACTAACTAATTTGAAAATTGTCAATTTATTTTAAATTAATGGATCGTTAACATATTGTTTAAATTCAATTAATATACGTATTAAACATTATTCAAAAGCTATTTTCTACAAAGAGAACTAAACACTTTATACTACAATTAATATAATTGTCATATGTATTTCAGATTTAACGTAATTTATATATGTATGCTTAACACACGGTCATTTATTTACATTCACTAATACGACAACATAAATCGATAAAGATTCAATCAACTCGCTATATTGGCAAAATATATGGCATTTAACAATTGAAGTACTTATTTTATCGTCAATATGGAATTCTCTTTACTCTACTTTATCCTGATTGATGCTGCAGAATTGGAAGTCATTCATACTGAATACGATTATAATTAACATAAAACGTTTTCCTTGCCATTAATTTGTAAATAAATGAAAGCGCCATATAAATACAGTATCTATTATTAACTCTATGAATAACTTGAAATTGAAGCCATCGCCTATGTATGAATAATTACGTTTTATTTCCGCAACACCAAACAAGAGAAAAAAATCTTCACATATGTCAGGACACGTTTGTAACTAACTCTGCCTGTATAGTCCTTTATGTGACTCCGGACATGCAGCTTATGAAAAGGTGAAAAATAAATTATGTCACAACCTATAACCTTATATCCGTTAGAGAAAGAAAAAGTCAACACTGAATTATTGAATCTACTTTCTGCAGGCTCGTTGGATAAAGCAAAATCCCGAGTGATTGATACTCTTATGATGTTTATTGAATACAAGTACGATGGCGCAACAGTAGGAGAGGCTTTTGTTACTGGATAGAATAAATTTATTCTTCTTTTTTTCTTAATTCAGTGTGCAGCGGAGATTACGGTCGTAATTCAGACGCCGCTTTAAATGGATATTTTCGAATGAAAAAAATGTAGCAGCATCGAATTTTAAATGACTGTAAATGTGAAATATTTATAAGGGAACGCTTTCGAAATATTGCCCGAGGATTGTCATATTTCTAAGGCTAAATATGATAATTTCAGATTATGGTCAGTAAATTCTGGGTTCTTTGTAAGCGAGAGTAAATCAAGTGTAAATGAGGTATGCTTTTAGATATTTTATCTCTTGAACTGGGGAAATACAAGGGGTTAGTAATTCAAAAGGAAGCGCAGTACCATGTTTGCGAATATATAACAAGTAACCATCTGAATTCAAAGGCAATGTTAATGAATTCAAGAAACACCTGAAGGAATAACTAATGTGGTACAATAGCAAGGTGGATTTTGCGTGATAATTTCTGTTTCTTTTCTGTAACCTACTTCCTTTATATGAGAGACATTTAATGGGGTAAATTAATGATTTAGTTTAAACGTTTCGTTCAAGAAAATATGAAGTTATACGTATTCAATATAAATACGTAGTGATTTATAATCCCGCATGCTGCATATATTCTATATAAAACAGATCCTTTATTATAGTACCAAATTGAATTGGTTTCTTTGTACAGCTTTCATGTATTATCGAGACTCACATTGCTGAGAACTTCTGCGTTGTATTGAGCAAATGGAGGATCCTCTCTTTCATGAAAAGATGCATCAAGACATGAATCTGGTTTCGTCCTTTTGGGGCCGCATAGGGTAGTTACATAAATATTCTTGAATACATTCAGAATTTATTACTAGGTTAACTTGTAATTACAGATGAAATATAGTCATATTTTTAAAATCTGCAGATAAGAATATAATTTCTTTATCTCTAAAATATTTGAGCATTTAAATATACACTAGACTTATAATATTTAGCACTTCAAATTTCTTTTTTAACTTTTAATTTTTTTGTTACAAACTTTCTCAGCGAAAACTATATAAGGCAGGATGCACACTCTAATTCTATACAGGCGTGGCAGAAGTAATACAATGGTCACGAATTTCGCTGAAACTCCAGACTGTTCCTTTAATAAAACCCCAGCGTCCTCTCTGCAGCCAGCTGCAAATGTAAATTTTAGACCACTTTCCAAAGTCTTTAATGTTATTGTTCGGAACTAACTAGTCAATAACGATAATATAGCTCAATAAAATTAGTGACTACGAGCGACTTCATGTTGAATATTATGGAACATAAAACATTAAATTGTACAAGGAAATAATTCGTTTATGTTATATAGTTAATATACTATTAAAAAAGAAATATATCTTAATTTATATGTCCTTGTATAAATATAAACTGAAAAATTGCAAAATGGCCAGAATATGTCTCCAACTACATCCCTAATGTTTCTTTAAATTGAGGTCTATTTTTGCTTAGAGCAGATTTTAGTGGAGTTCTTTTAACTAAATTAACGCAAATAGCCTCTTAAAAGTTTGTATGAATTTTCAGAAGCCAGTGAATCATGCCTCTTCCTTGTTCTAATTTGCATCCATCTTACATTTATATGTAATGAGCAATAAACCAAAACCCTAAAAACAGCCAAGTGTACCACATAACTTTTGTAATTCCTTCAAAAGGAAGGTTATTCATTTCACCCTTATACATAAAAATAAGAAATACGCAACAATTTAGATAATTTTGTTAATAAATGCTTATCTTACAGCATAAAAATTACTTACAGGCTCTGCTTTCCAATATAACTATGCTCTGAAAGCATTATATTTTTAGAAGGTATATATGTCAAAATTAATAAAATTCTAGAGCGAGATGATAATTAAGTCAAACAATAAAACATTCATCTTATACAAATTGTACTAACAACTTTTTTATTGTATTGTTTTGATAGCGATTTCATCAATTTTGATATACAATAGATAGATAACAGTGCATAATTTGAATTTGAAGTCGCAGAACTTTGCTGAAAATTTGAATTAATCAAAATTTACAATTATTACAGTTGTTAAGAAATTATTATAAACGATATTAGTACCCTTGCGTTGACATCGTACTGTAAATTTTGTCGGTATTGGTATTTTCGATATGTACGTTGTATAAGATATTAATTATTTCGCATTTTCATATCTGTACTTTCTAGTTATTGATCTTTACACATTTATTTTTGTTGTTACTTGTTTTGTATTTTAAATAAGAATATCATAACTAAATAAGGAATATCTAAGTCAAATAACTTACAAGCATAAATTTGGCATTTACATTACAGTAAACACTCGGTCTACATAAGAAAATGTTATCAGAAAATATAATTAATTATTCCAATAAAACTAGTAGCAGCTATGAAAATTTAATATTCATTACAAGTTTTTGAAAGTCGCTAAATGAACTGCATATATAAAATAAAAACAAAATCCTCATAGTATATTTTCAGTGTGTAATTTTACGGAAGAGTTTTTCAAAGAGGTACTGCTCAACACATGTACAATTAATAAATCATAACTTTAATTACAACTCCAAAAGAATGCTTAAGGCTAAAAAACAAAAAATTTACATGCGAACCAACGCCGCTAGAAAACAACTCCACGTGGAATTACAAATTTCATTAGAATGTACGCTCATAAAATAATTTTTCCATTAATTAAACTTTTTAAAATGTAAAAGTACATAAGATTACTCCGCAGAACTAAATTTTGAAGAGAAATTTCATTAGAGTGGGACAGCATAATGAGCAGATTTTGAAAGAATATACATGGCATTGCCATTGTTTACTTATTTAGGTATTACATCGTGTTCCGCCTTCAAAAGAGCCGAGTTGAAGTTAGTTTCGCTGCGTCTATGGTAATTTTGTTAGGACTTTTCTCGGGTTGTGGTCTCGGTACGGAGATAATACAGTGAATATAGAGTGGCTGGCTGTCCCATTACTACCTAACTTTAGCTTCAAATTGTGCCATGCAGCCTTAGCAATGTCCTCGTAGCTTTCTTTACCCTTGGACCCTCACTTTAATATTTTATTTCGTACCGAGATGCTCACTGGCATCAAAAAAGAACGTGAAACTTTAAAGGAGGTACATCTCTACAGGAACGTTTGTAGATAACAATGATTTTTAAAAAAGTGCGTCCGTTTCAACTTATTTAAAATTCTATTCATTTCTGATTAGATTCAATGGAAACAAAATTGGACTTTCACTGCGTAACATTCATTTTTTTGTATGCTATTTACATTGCGTACAGTTCTGAATGCACCTGTTTGATTAATTTTTAATCTAATTATATCCGATTACTTTTATTTCAAAAATACTACATTTCAACATTACAAACAAAAGAGAATATTTAAGAAAATTTTGTTAATATTGCCGTATTTTGTTTTGAGATTACTTATTATATATGTGTAATTCAGTCCAACTAATGTCTCAGTGATATATTTACGCAGAGCAGTCCAGTTTTTAAAATACGTGACCCTTTTGTAATTTACCCTCATATTTTTTATCGAAGGACTCTGCTAACTACATTTGTTATTTTAATATTTGTGCAGTTGTCGGCATTACATAAAACATGAAAAAGCCGACGTTATCTATAAAATGTATGGTCACACATGATAATTCCACAGTTTCCAAGTATTCGCGAACACATACAGCCACGTTACACACATACAAGCTACCAATCAACGGTGCGATTTTAATATACAGGGAGTATTTTCCTGTGCACACTCATATTCACATATTATCTGTTTCTGCGGAAGCGCGCTTCCCTAATTACATTTGGATCTTAATGATGCTAACATCCTTTCCATATCCAGAATATTTATGTATCTGTCTGCACTAAACC
Organism: Enochrus cinctus; assembly: GCA_033557785.1. NCBI lineage: Eukaryota > Metazoa > Arthropoda > Insecta > Coleoptera > Hydrophilidae > Enochrus > Enochrus cinctus. Next base: position 2,249 of record JAUIMW010002994.1, on the reverse strand, counting down.
AAATTTCTGTAGTTTATGATGTTGGCTTCGAACAGCATTGCAGAATTTTAAACCGTAATCTGTGTGTGTTCTCTAATACATATATTTATTGATTACACCCAACTTGATAATAAATTCTCATTGGTTATCTGAATGATTTATAAATGGAAAACGTACTACGCGACATGAAATATAAAGTTTCCACAAACTTAGCTGGAGAGATCGTATAAATAATATTTACCATTGTTTAAAAATTAATGGATCGATTGCTTTTCGTGGCTTAAAAACGTTGTCGCTTGTGGAATGTGAGGTCCCGGATTCAATTACAGGTGCAAAATATTTCTTTTAGAATATAATATAGTACCACCAGCTAGAGGTTAAATTTGAGGCCTATTGCTATACGTGTATTTACATTAGCAATTATTGTGCTGAACTAATATTTATGAAATTTACTGTATGCATTTTGAAAGCAACAAATTTTATTTCGTTGTACAAATAGTAACCATAAAGCACTTTTTTACGTATTTAAACGTAAGAATATGTATATACTATTCCATAAAACGAAAAAAAAATAAATTTTGTTGAATTTAATGTACCTAATTTCCTCGGACCTCGGATCTTTTTGTTTCTTTTATAAGAAAATAGCAGAGTTTTATTAACTACTTAGGGGCTTGACATAAAAAGTGTCGCTGAGATTCTACATTGAATTCGTGTTGATTTTGCACATTATGTTGATATTTTGTGGAAAAAAGACCCATTTATTATTTTAAAATTAATAAACAACGCATGATAACATTGAAATTGTTTTTCTTAAATTTTTAATCTAGTTTAATAAACTTAATATATGGGGTTACCGATAAGTGTCCCCCGCTAGTTTCACCAACTTATACTTTTTTAATTATATTATATAAGAAATTTTTGTAAAAAACATGCTCTTTATTTCTGCTTATAAATAACCAAAAAATAAGGGAAAATGAAAAACCATCATAGTTTAAAAATTACACAGAGCGTAGAAAATTTGAGAATTTCATAGGTACATTTCATTAACTTTTTAAAAACGCATAAATTTATTAACTCAATCTTGTCTATCGTCGAAGGAAAAATGGGACTACATCGGTCCAATCTGAATCCGTAATTCAAATACATAATTTCACGCTCTTAATAAACATCAAAATCCTTGGCACAAAATATATGTAAAATCGTCTACTTAATTTACATGAAGAAAATTTCGCACTAAATTTTAATTATTTGATATAAAATCAATTACATTTTGTATAGAGTTGAATAATAGCATAATGAATTGAATTTAAATTCAATTATTGTAATGCAAAAAATAATACTACAAAATATTATGATATTGTTTTAAACAATTCAGATCTATGTATTCTGTTTTCACACGTTTATCAATTAAATAATAATGCGCCATAATGATGAAGAAAAGGCAGTTATTGATTACATAATATTTAATAGTTTATTGAGTAAATATAAATTATCTAATTATCCACCTGATACGTTCAATTAAACGATAACGTTAAGTATCTAATGTTTTTATTTTCATATTTTATGTGTAATTCTCTATGTTTGTATAATTTGATAATGTAAAAAATACATATTTTAGATAATTTATCAAATATTTGCAAAATTCTTTACAATTTTTTATTTATAGTTTTACACTTCAAAATGAATTATTTATTTAGCGATTAAGAAAGCTATTTACAGATAAGTGGATTTAAACTTTTTATGTTTTTTTTACATAAGTTTACTACTATAATGAAGTGAAACTTCATACCAGTATTCTTCAGAATTATTTTATTAACCTGATGGAGGCCTACCCAGTCAAAAATATACACATCGCATACAAAGATGTAATCCAAATATTCACCGCGCTAGTATTTAAGCTACCCCTGTACGTCTTAAATATTAAGGGGTAACACCACTGTAAATTTTTCAAAAAATCGATATTTTTTTGGCATAAAAAATACTTTGAACCTTTTAGAATATGGAGAAAAATATATCACACCTCAAAGTATTTTTTCTTGTAATTTCGAGCTCTTCCCCAAGCGCGTCGGACTGCTCCGAAACGACACCTGCTGGGAAAGAACAGCCTAATGTCTTCCCTTTTGATTTCTATCTTTTAAAATACACTAACAGATGTCATTATAAAGCATTTATATTCTTGTAGAAGCATTTCTAATCAATAGTACGTTAGTGTAGAGTCAACACGTGTACAAAAAGGACATAATTTCGTCGCATGAAATCACGATTTTTGT
>JAUIMW010002993.1:0-10055 GCA_033557785.1 Enochrus cinctus | reverse complement strand
CGAGTGTCAAGGGCCAAATTTTAAGAAGAATATATAATGTTAAGGATTGACAAAAATAAAAACAGCGCACATAAACACTGTTTTGACATTTGAAACACACAAATAAACAGTTTGTATGTTTGCCAATCCTTGACATTTTATATTCTTCTTAAAATTTGGCCCTTGATACTCGCAGCTTCGCTGCTCGCCGAGAGTCGCTGAAGCGAATCCTTAAGTTTTTATATATCACCCTTTGGGACAACAGTGTGTTTTGATTGCCAAAACAATGTACATTTCTTACCCTAATGTATTTTTTTTTGTTTAAATAATGTACGTATTTTATTCTTACTCTATCCGTTATAAGAAAGACTTTTATGATTCACAAAAATAAGTACTTAAATAGTACTAGTACAAGCGACTTGGCAAAAAAAAATTTTTTCAATCTCTGTGTTGTATATAATTTGTTGGTGTGTTATTTTTTGAGTATAATTTTGGTATAGGCGCAAATAAAAATTATATAAAAACCAGTAATAGCACTTTTAAAATATATAACAATCAAAGACTTTTGAGGTCGAGATTTTTTATGTTTAAAAACGGGGCATAATTGTTATATAAAAATATATTTTAGTAGAAAAAAATTTGAATTTGAAAAAAGTAAATTGGAAACAGGTACAGCAGAAACTATATTGTACGAACATATTTACCCTTACGTCTTCATTTTTTTTTAATCTGTAATGGCTATTGTTGCTCTAGCAATTTTTATCTTAATTTCTAACAAATCATGTGTAGAAGGATACACTTGAACATAATCTGACAACTAAAAATTGGAAATATTTAACTTATGTCGTATTAATCAATATTAGAGTGTTTATATTAATGTTTACTATAAAATGAGCTACATCATAAGTAAGTCAATGTAATAAAACTAAATGTGTGAACACATTCTGAAATTTTTAGTCCCTTTCTTAAAAAATTCATTATTAAATCTTTTCGTAGTAGAAGCACATTTGTAATGTAATTGTTGTAATTGTTTTTACATTCTTGTTTTTATTTATCACCATTAATAAATTTTCTAATCAAGAGTTATATCCTTAAAAAACTACATACCAGAGTACAACCATAGTTTTTATGTAAACTCCACGATATGTCACCTTCTGTTTTTTTTTCTTCTACAATAGTATATAAATATTGAGATTTTATAATAGATTGCTTGTTATTCGGAAGCTTTGATTATATTTCCACTCTTAAACTTTTCCGTCGATACTTTACTGCAAAATATAAATGTTAAAAAAAATTAATCTTCAATAAAACAATATTAGTACCTGTTATTAAGGGATATCAAATGGGACGCAATTATCTCTGTGGGTGTTGGAAGGTAATAGGCGATCAATCCTTAGTTGCAATACGTGTCAACCTTCTCTTATCCCTTCTAAAAATTGCCTCAAAACCTGAAAACTGTTGTTAAAAACCATGTAATATGGATAAGTTGAATTATTATACAAATACTTACATTGGGAAATAACGAAATTTGCTCTGCTGGGAACACGTATTCGATATGTACTTTAACTATTTGAGACTAAAATATAAAATAACATTATTTCATTATCTGCAAATTTTAAGGACTATAAGAGCCTGTAAGAACTTTTACAGTGGTGTGCTAACGAGCAGCAAAGAATTAGTTACGTGACTTCTTATGTTTGTTAACTATTGGCAAACATCTTTACAAAGTTATGTAGTAAACACTACAATATCTCATTTACAAATAAATAAACTGTACTAATTTCTTACAAAGAGTTTTCATCAGAGTGGTGGCTTGTTTCTTTAAAACCGGTGCAGTTGCCACAACTGAGGTTCTCGAAAATCAAAAGACTGTTAATTTAGAATGGTATATGACCATTTGTTTGCCAGAAATTTTCAAACCACATCAAAGGTTGCCGCAAGCCACATGTGACACGCTAGCTGTGTGTTAGGCCTATTTATTTTAGTTTCATAATGTGCCACAAAAAATTTCGAAAATGCATATTATTCGTCTGTGTATGCCTAATCCAATAAATTTGAACACAAAAAAACCTTAAAAACATGGTTAAGAATCAAAGATGCAGTTGGTGTTTTAAAATGAAATTGTCAAAGACACAGGCGTAACAACTACTGTTTTATGGCCATAAGCCCAAGTATGTGCCCTCTCGTAAAAACTTTACACAAAGGACTTCCAGCATATTGATATCCAACATCAACGGTACTCATTGTTTGAACAAGAATTGATGGTGGGGGTCACATGTGCAGTGGAACAAAAATCCCTGTGTACTTTGAAGACCATATCATGTGACATATTCAACATTACAAAAACAATATGAATATATGCCAAAAAATTATTTATAAAAGTACTTAAATTTCCAATCAGACTAGATAGCCAATAATTACTATGGCCCCTAAAAAAAAGAAACTATTTTAAAAATTTGGTATTCAGAAGTGAGCTTTTCAAATTCCAGAGCAAAAAATTTGTTTATTTAAAACAAACCCAGAAGCACGTTCGTGTTACACTTTTCAAACGAACTGTAATTGCTGGAAAGTCGACAATAATAAAAAAATCAACTATAAAAATAAAATATGAAACGACATAGTGTACAGACGGATAAAATGAAAGTTGTGAAATTGTGTAGTTCTTGCAAGTCTGCTGCAGTACAATTACTCTTTAACTTTCCTCGCGACATTCTTCTAGGCGAAGAAGTAAAATTGTCCATCATTGAGTTATTTAATTATGTCCAGCAGTCTTTCTTCCAGCCATAAGTAGAATACACTTGGTCTAGTAACGACTGCGCCGAAAGAAACCGCGACTCTCTCCTTCTGCAATTATTTTTAATGATAATTATTAGCAATTTATTGGAATATGTGGCTGTTAAAGTTTTATTAGCGGACTGTACCTGCACAAATAATGAATTCATTAAGAAGTCTGACCGCAAACATATGAGTAATAGCGATTTTCTTTTGTTCCACATTCGACCAAAGAAGTAAAAGGTCGAGATATTCCCATCGCGCTGACACAACGCCATAAACAAAACTAATCTTTATTTCATAAATTTCGCGCTTAATACGGGTAATGAACAACTACAGACCTATATCGTTTTTAATTTAAGTTTATTAACGACTGGAGTGCGTGTTCGCTTTTAGCTAGTGCCCTGCTGTTCACAATGTATTCTTACTTGGCATGATATCACGGAATAGAAGAGCTCAAATGTGTGGTTAACTGTCTAATTGAAGGAACTTTTTTTCGAGATTTATAACGGTTTCGGCGTTTTCTGAGTGCGTGTAAGTCGTGGGATGTGCCCAACGTTAATTTATCTTGACTTTACTGCATAAAAATGTATCCTTTCCATTAATAACCGCGATTCGCTGAATAACAACAAACTAAATGTATTCAATCTTCAAAACAATACAACCAACACGGTCATTCATTATAACTATATCGCAAACCAATAAATTATGGACATCCTTAGATTAGACGATTATCTCCTCACGTGGATTCAACCGTTATACACCTAGTGCTAGAACTACAAATGTGCAAGTATATAGGTATAAATAACGAAGCCGCGACCACCTCACGTTTTCCTAACGTAGTTATGAAAGTAAATCAGCTGAGCTTGCGATGACTTCAGGTCATTGGTTTCGTTTCGAAACTCCATGGCAATGTTTATTAACCCTAAAAAAACATCACAAAACGCACAAAAAACTCGTTCGTTCGGATCATAAACCATGGGCTGTAAGTGCGTATGGTACCGTGGTACCGCCGTGAGAATACACATAAAATCCGACGTAAACTAGTTGAAAATCTTTTCAAAACTAGTAATACCAATTACTACCAAGGGCTTACATCATAAACCTACAAAGGAACCAGAATTTTTATAGTTTAAAAACTAGAAATAATGTCACCGTATGAAAATATATGGAGTTAGCCCATCTATGGGTTAGTAGCCCCAGAATATAATGTCAAGGTTACCTTGTTTAGTGAAGAGGGTCCCCCTCAGCCTGTTAATTTAGTTATACAACCTCTAATGTTTATGTACACATGGTTATTTTTCTTATTAATGCTTTTTACGTGTTTTTTCAAACGCGAACTATTTGTGGATGAATGGACAATGTTATAAACAAATAATGTTATGAGTTAAGCAAATATACTTAGAAGTGCTAAATGGTGAAACGTCCTGAAAAAAGTAAACAAGGTGCTCGGACGACAATGCTCAATGGTAGAAAGCAAAGTTTTATTGTTAGATTTATTTGAGCTGGTAATCTTGAGTTCGACGTGCTGTGAATGTAAAAGTAAAACTTCACATAATTTTTTCTACATATGTAATAAAGTCCTTTGTTGGCTTTCAAGAAAGTGTTATCCTTGCCTAGGATAATCCGAAATAATCGCAGTTAATAGATGTTTCTCAAAAAATTAACATTGCCATCCAAAATTACACGCTCCATGAGCATTAACAACCAATTTGGTCTTGAAGCGGATGCTTCTAAGAAAAAAAAAAAACAATTACTTAACGAAATTTTCGAAACAAATTCGACAAAAATGACGTTCCGCTCGGCCAATCCGCCATTTCATGTGTTTTAAAATCTATTAACAACAAAAATGGGCGCCAGATAATTCTAATTTCCTGTGCATGTTCACTCGTGCTTAAAGTGAAGACTTTTCAGTTTCGAATATGAAATTTCACGCGAAACTAGAAGCCCATATCACGTAAAAACATGTTAGAAATCGCCCACTTGATCCGCTTGCTGGCTATCCGTGCTATCGCGTTTCGGGATCGGCACATTTATTTTCCGAAATGGAAGAAAAACCAACTCTTAATACTGACAATAACAACGTACATTTTTCGCGGGCGTGCTCCACGCAGAAGTTATCTCGGGCGTAATCTGCATTTCATAGAATGTCACTGGGTCGAACGACGACAATGCAAGATCGCGCGATTCTTTGTCCTTTTGTGAAGAAAAGCGTCCTGTTGGAATCTTCTTCGGTAAATGCGACGTCTTTCTCACGCGATTCAAGTTCAATTGGTCGCATTGGCGATCTTTAATATGCTCGAGTATAACAAAGCGATCCTTTAAAGATTGATCTTGAATTCAATGGACGGTACCGTCAATGCGATCTCGAGTCACACGCTCGCATTTATGGCACCGAAGAAGTCAATTGATTACTAATTAGTTGTTTGTTTTGGTGTTTCCTTTCTTTTTCGTGTCGAGGAAATTTTAAATGCGCAAACGGGTGAAAAATGTATTAATAAAATTGCCTCCACATCAAGCTTTGATCTATTGGCTAGTAGTCTATCTGTCAACATCGGCCTTTCTCTTGCACACATCATTAAGCCTTAAAAATGCACCTTCTGTTAATTATTTACATTAACAAATTTGCATGTGTACTAGGCGCTAGTAACAAGCAAGGCAATAAATTGTTTATTTATTTATTTATAGAACGTTAGTAATATTAATAGACAATCAATAGTGATTACCGATGATGCAAGTCCTGAAAAAACGTATATAGAATGCTTCAGCCTCATCCTCATTTTGCAAAGTCGTTTTGCACGATCCGTGATGCAACCGCGCGCGTACATGAATGTCTCTTATACACAGACAATGAGCCTTGTGGAGGCACACCTGTAAATCTTAATTGGTACCTGTTTTTCTTTATTTCTTAACAATATAATATTTAAATAGCAATATTATCCCATTTGAGGCCAAGTCCGCACTCGATCTACAGCTTGATTAAAATCTTTATGCGTGTTCTCAACACGTGCAATCATATTTTTCTTCGAGAAATCGAAGGCCAATCTATTTACTATAATTTAAATCGGCGCAAATGACATCATTTAGAGTTACTTAACATCCTTATACTAATATTCGTAATCCGCCAAATATCTCGCAGACGATAGAAAACGCGTAAATTACCATATTTTAGCCATTTGGGAGATTATGAGACTGTTTTACAGGTGTTACATATTTCTTATTTGATAGGTACCATAATAGTACTACTACGTAACTTAACTGTAATGTTCTGGTTGGATAGCTTCGGTTCTAATGGGATTATTTTTTTTTTGTTGCAGATCGTTGTCCCCGAAGATGGGTGAAAGAAGGGGAACCAAGGGCCTGGAGCTCTGGTGCAAGAAGATGACCGAAGGCTACCCAGGCGTCAAAGTCGAGAACATGACGACGTCGTGGAGGGATGGCTTAGCTTTCTGCGCTATAATCCACCATTTTAGACCAGACCTCATGTAAGTCTCATTATTTGTGTTAATTACAAGGCTTAATTAGCGGAATAACTTAGACTCTTGACGGAGTAATTAAATTTTTTGTGTCAGCACAACTTTTGGCAGTAAAATGATTGCCCAAGCCATGTGCAGGTTTTATAAGTGAAGTAAATGAATTATTCTGGGAATCTCAGTCGTTTCACGCATTGTTTTTTTTTAATTCGGATCACCGAGTTGGGGATGTCCAATTGAGGCTTCTCACTTGGAAAGTTCATTCCCTCTAAGCCTATAGGCGCCAAGGTAACAAACAAAACCTTCTAAGGACATGTAATGTTATTATTGGAAATTATAGAAGTGGAGGAGATATTATGTTTCCTTGATACCTTATTCCCATGATATTATTATAAAAATTTCAATAGTTCCTTTGATATTAGTTACATTTTACGCATGAACCTGAAGCTCTAAATAATATACTAGACTCTAGACTAATACTGAATATTGTTGGTCGCCCCGGAAACTTAAACAAGAACAACTCTGCTGGAGCTTTTTGGGACAGGGGTTGGCTGTGTTTGGAACGTGCAACGCGATCCCATGAGCAACTTCCGTATTTATAATTGTAATTATAACACTAATTAGGCCGAAAGTTCGGGTAATACGGCAGTGAAGGGTTCAAAACGTAAATATTAAATAATTCGAAATCCTCCCGTGATTAGTACGCCCATTAGGCTCGTTTGTTGCAAAAGAGAGGCTGATTCCGGCATAACAATCTGCTGCTGGGACACTAGTATGGAGTTTATTTTCGTCTGGAGTCTAGGGTTCAATGTTACCCTTGTGTTTGTTGTTCACGTTGTTCGTAGACAAAAGATCAGCATTTACACTAATCCAATGGGTATACAGGAATATTTATATAATAATAGATTATGCAGAGTCAAGACGAAAATGGGCGTCTAATTAAACCAATAGAACCTCTTTATACTCCTTTTAAACTCATAATAATAAATTAGGAAAGATAATAAGGAATAGATTACTTGAAATAATAGGCTATAGATCACTAAGCTCAATAAAAAATTCAAATGAACTAATTAATTTAAAACTGTGTACATAATATGTAAATAAGTAGTGGGCGCAGAATGTTTTCTTTTTATACGTACACTATAGTCCATTTTGGCATAAATTATTCTTTGGACTCTGCCCTTGATATATCAACAGTTTGTCTCTATAGCTCCACCAATTGTTGTGAGCCTGCCTCTATGGTTTGATAACAAATTTTAAGCCCTTAAGAGGAAACCCTAGCGACGTCAAAAATAAAGCGTAAACAAACATACCCCTTACGTTTCCATTCCTACCTTTCCCTCAAGTGGTTGTAATAAAAACGCGCCAAATATAATTCCAAATTCCAATTTACTTTTTTCAAATTCAAATTTTTTTTTTGCTAAAATATATTTTTATATGAAAACTATAAAAATATTATAAATTATAAAATATTTTTGTACCAGTACCTTTTCTACGAGAATGCCTTTACGCGTCCATACTATAAATAAGTTTCTCTCTCACAAATATTAAGCTGCCCTTGTACATGGTAATAATAATTGTGATTCCGGTTTAGTCGCAAGTCATTATTATCCAGAGATGCAAACTTATTTATTTTATTTTGGGTCGCTTCTCGGGGTTCCAAGTCCTTAGCTGTTGAAGGGCACTTTTTTTCAATCAAGCCATTGTCTATAAAACCATCAGGACTTGCACCGAGATAGCCTTACAAATTTTGTTATCAATAAAAAGCCCACAGTCAATTTCAACATTGTATAGCATTTTAAAATCTTCCTTCGCAAACGGTTCATTTTCAACACCATAACGTGTATGCTCGTTTCCAAAAAATGACGACTTTTGCTTTATTTTGACCAGAAGTAGACCTCATTTTAAGTTTGAAGCAGTCAAACGCAATCATCTTTCTTCTTTCAATGGATGACAAGAAGATTGACCAACAGTTGACTGCTGCTTTTTCCGCAAAAGTTCTTCCTTTTTCGACTGAAGCTGCTCTTGACTGACTGTTGGGGAATGCGCGGCTTCTGGACCGTAATCTTTATCAACATATGCCACACGTCGACGTTTTTTTATTCGCTAAACAAATTAATAATAAAAGGCACTATCAAAATACACGGCTCATTAGAAACATGAGAAATACGCAAGTGTGTGTGCACAGAAGTTGTCTTTGATATGTGGGTGGGAGGAGAGGCGAAATTCGTTTTGCATTAAAGAGAATCCCTTCGATACATTTATTCAGCGCTTCATAGCATATACCTGTTTCCCTTGTTGCCATATTATTTGAATGCGCCAACTACCAAATTTATGAGCTTCGCAGTTGGTCACGTGACAGTTTCGGGCCTTCAATCATAAAAAATTTTCGACCTCGTCCTTTAATTACATATTCAACACAATTATTTCACTTTTCTGGAGTCATTAATGATATACCTTCGTTTAAAAGTCTTTGGTTGTTATCTTTTTTAAAAGTGCTATTGCTGGTTTTTATATAATTTTTATTTGCGCCTATACCAATTATACTAAAAAATAACACGTCAAGAAATTATATACAACACAGTCAGAGATTGAAAAAAATTTTTTTTGCCAAATCTCTCGAAAACCCAAGAAAAAGGTTTTGGATGGCCGTCAACTAAGCAAGCCAGAATTTGATTGGTTTCAATAATAACAAAAGGGGGAGGAAGTATCGGGGCCAGTACATCAGGAGACGGTAAGAAGTTAGTTTTTCGGGGGCGAGCAAGGAGGGTAGTTCGCGATACTTAATTGTTATGAAGTCGTGGTGTGCTACAGAGGCAAGACCTGTCTCTGCGAAGAGAATAGTTCGCGATCGTTAAAAAATCAGTACGACGAAGGGGTGGTTTACTAGAGAGCGGCGGCAGTTCCGTTAGGGTATTAAGCAAATCTAAGTCGCAGTTAGAATTTAATTCTCACTAAATTTAAGCCAATAAGTCTCAAGTTAGAATTCGAAGTTAAATAGTGTAATGACGATTGCGTTTGTGAGTGTTAAATGAAAATTACTAGAAAATCAGAGGGGCAGACCTGCCACGAGGATGAAGTTATTCAAATAAAATTAAATGTAAGTCGTTTCTTAAACTTCTACTATTACATCTGACATCAATTCACACTGATATCAGATATTATTTCATAATTCGAATGCTAAGTAACTAAATGGAATCACATCGCGAGATAAATAACATAGTTCAACAATTTGCTATCACAATCACATTAAAGTATTAAATAGACACACACACTGCGAGTCAAGTAACATAAATTGTAAGGGAAAATATATAACTGATCACACAGCTTATCACACTAAATAAATTAAATGATAACTTTATTGTGCTTGACGCCATAACTGAGGTCCTTAAGTTAATTACTTTTAAATAATATAAAATACATTGTTAAAATATTTAAGAATAATAATCCTTAACTGAAAGAAATGTAAATATCTGTAAAAAAAAGGTCGCGTCTAGCATACTGTCTATTATCTGATGGGGTTGGTTTGGGCAGCGACTCTTAATTAATAGTCAAGGTTCCATTGCAGCCGATAGGTTGGCGGTATAGTTCTATTCCAGTTAAATGACACATCCTAAAAGCAAAATAATTTTCCCTCTGGTCTAGGCTATATTCGTTCAAACTATTAAGCTGTGGAAATTAAGCCAAAGCTGGTTCGCAATTTCCACATTTGTTTAGCTCCACGTAAGGCCATGGATACTCCGTATGGACTGTGTTCTCGATAGGGAAAGCGAGCGCTGTTGCGGAGCAACTTCAATCTGTACTAGACAGTCTGGCATTGGGATTCTTTTC
>JAUIMW010002992.1:0-10055 GCA_033557785.1 Enochrus cinctus | reverse complement strand
ACTTCTCTCAAACTAACCACGAGGTGTTTCCGCACAAACACGATTGCATTAACCTCGTCTACTACTACGTAAAACGACACACCTATCCAAAATCAGACAAATTTAAACAGTCAACACAGGATATCATAGTGGTCCAAACTAGGCGACGGTTCATCTTAGGCTACTCTCCCCTATAGTAAAAATCTCAAATTTGTGTGAACAATTAAAATAGGTTTATTTTAAAAATCGTAAACATAACCTAATATGTCATTAGCAAAATTTCAAACGTGAAGTAGTTCGTAAAGGTCACAATAGATGGCACACTAAGAACTCTTCCAGTTTACGAACCATCCTTGAGTTCCCGAATTGGTTCTTTAATTGGAATTCTACTGTAAATGTAATAGCGAACTATTGATGTGCCTATAATTTGCTTAAGCTAATAAGGTTAGTTGAGGTTTGCATATTTTGGTGAAATTTTACAGTCCTTCTTACACTATAACATATTTTGAAATTATCATGTTGGTCTTATCGTGTCCTACTATAGATGGCGCACTAAGAACTCTTCCAGTTTAGGAAGCATCCTTGAGTTCCAGAATTGGTTCTTAAATTGATGTACTGCTGTACTAGTAAAGTATTTAAAAATCTTATCAGCACTCTTTATTTATCAAAGTGTAATCAATCTATATAAGGAATGTAGACAGCTGAATACCTGCGGGTCATTCCATGTCCCGCAGACTCCTTGGTGGTCTTTCTATTATTGTTTGAAAATAATGAACTCCTCTGGATTAAAAAGAGCAAAAACGTTGTAAAAATGTCCATGAGGGTATGGAGGATATGAAATATCCTCAATGTACTCGGCTTTTTACGTGCTCCTAATTGATACTTAAAAATGTCAACTACTCGAAGTACTAGTAATGTGTTTAAAAATATTATCAACACTCTTTATTTATTAAAGTTTAGCCAATCTATATAAAGAACGTAGATAGCTGAATACCTGAGGGACATTCCAGGTCCCTGGTGGTCTTTCTAACATTGTTTGAAAATTAATAAGCTTCACCGTATTAAAAAGAGTAAAACAACATAAAAAGAGCCACCAGGGGCTGTCTCCCAGGTCCTCCAGGTACTCCACTTTTTACGAGCTCCTAACTGATACTTAAAAATTTCAACTACTAGAGGTATCAACTCTCTTTATTTATTAAAGTTTAACCAATCTATAAAAAGAACTTAGATAGCTGGTTACCTGGGGTACATTCCACGTTACCCAGACTCCCTGGTAGTCCTGTTATTGTCTGAAAAATAATGAACTCCTCTGAATTAAAAAGAGCAAAAACAACGTAAAAATGACCACCAGGGGGTCTGGGGGACATGGAATGTCCTCCAGGTACTCGGTTTTTACGTGCTCTTAATTGATACTTAGGTAAACTATCTCATGTTTCTTTCTTTCCTTTGTTTGTTCTGCCGTTAACCGACGGTCAGCCCAAATTATAGAAGCTATGAGGTGAAATGACTATCTATACGTATTTTTTTGGCTCTGCTATTATGGTATCATATTTTGTTTTCTGTAAGGGTTACGGACTTCGGTTCATACTGGTGCTTGACCAATGATCTCGAAAACATGCTTTAATAAAAAAAAAACATTCTTAGATGTGTAGAAAAAAATTTTATTTGTTATAACATGGTTTCTGAAATTTGTTTTTTGTAAACGATGCCCGAGTTACGTGGTAGAGAAATTTATGGCGAGTGGGTGGGGCAAAAAACTTTTTAGTTCTCGAAAGTATGATGAAGTACATCAAGTCTGAAAGAGACGAAAGTGGTACTGAAGTTGAAGTATCGGTTACTGACGATGTCAAGACAAAGGCAAAATAAATACTTACAATAGACTCGCCATTACGTCCACAACAGGACTGTGAAAACTACGAAAGGTCTGTGGTCTAGTCTTGTAATGACTCCGACTTTACTATAAGAATAAGGTCAGAAGCTTTGTAAGACAGGATTAGCAATCATTGATTAGTGGTGTTCGTAGCTGAATTACCTCTCCAATGATCTTCAATTGCCATTGAGAATTAGGGAATTTAAGAATTCTAGATTGGAAATGGAAGAAAAAAATATTACAATAGTGAATAGGGCATGTATCCACAAATATTTTAGTGAAATATATAACAACTCAGATATCCAATCAGTAGATATCGTAAAGTTTTGTCATTTGCGTGTACACACAATATATACCGAGAATATCAAGGAATATCGACTATATGATCTAATATGGAAGCAAATATTCACAAGCACAAATGTGATCATTGTGGAAAAGTCAGTAATATTGGTATTGGTATTGGATATGGATTTGGTGGTATCTGTTACACAGATACTAATAGGGATAATGCAGCTGATTTTAGACTTAAGCAAGCATTGGACGGGTCTGAGAAAAATCAGTGGATACAGGCAGTGCAGGAGGAGTTAAAAACTTTGAAGTAAATGATACTTGATAGATAGCACTTCTACCTAATAACTCTTCCACAGTAAGTGGGTGTTTTAGGGTGACAATAAAGTGCGTTTTCGTGCGAGATTAGTGGCCAGAAGTTTTACCCAACAGCTTTTGTAGACTATAACGAGACAGAGTACTCTGAGATTACATTTTGCTTTGTCAGTGAAACTTGATATGTTGATATGACTTGATAGTATACATTCAGAAGTGTTCACAGCATTCTTGAATCACGACCTTAAAAAATATCGACATGCTAATACCTGAAGGATTCAACTGTTCATATTCTAGTATGTGACACGATAAAGTAAAATCAAAACAAGCATTATCTAGCAGTATTATAATTTTAATGATAACCAGAATGCACATAAGTTATTGAATAATCCTGTTTTTCAACAGATCCAAACATGTAGACATTAGTTATCATTTTGGACGTGAATGTATTAACGATAATATTGTTATAGTTGAATATCTGAAAACAGCTCATAAGCCTGCAGATATACTTACGTTAACTTTTCAATCAATTAATTATCAGATGGTATAGAATGACATTGATTATATTATCAAATTTAGAGTTTTATCTTTGAAAATAAGTGAGTGAAAATAATTGATCTATTATTAATAATTATTTACAATATTTTTTTGACTCAAAATAATTGACCTATTATTAATAATTAACTAGTTAATTATATTATTTAAACTTAGAGTAGTAAAATATTATATAGTGAAAGGTACATTTACGAAATAAATTTTTGTAATTTTAATCACTTGGCAGACTTATTGGAAGCAGTTTGCAAAATTTCAATAAGACCAGTATATTAGTTTTTGAAAACTCATATCTATAGACGAATATTGTTATGAAAAAAAAAACTTTTAAGTGAACTTTGATGATTTGCAATTATAAATTAAGTTCTTTTTTTAAATGAAATTGTTGCATAATAACTCTCCAAAGCGTTCTGCAAACTTGTTTAGACTTGCTGTAGGCACTTGCCGACAAGTTTAGACTAGCACATTCTGACACTGTTAGGATGCGAACGCAACACCTCTTTTTTATATAAAATTAATTTTCTTGTGTTAAATAACATTTTTTTTATTTTTGAATGGGTGGATAAATAATACAACAACATTTAACAACAAATATACAAAAATGATAATTGGGAAAATATAATGATATTACTTTTGCTCTACATGGCTTCACAAACTCTTCCGATAAATAAAACTCGTTTTAAAACGGGCAGGCGACATATTCTGTACCTCATCGGGCAGCAGTCTGAAAAGCTTTATTGACACATGACTGACTGGAAGTTGTGTCTACTTTATCCTATGGTAAGGTATTATAAGTTTATCAGCGTATCTGGTGTTTTACAAAGGAGTTTTTTTTTTAATTTTACAGCTTCAAGATATCCAAAACCACTAAGGAACCAGCATTCATAAGAGGTGATTTACCCCAAAGCAACAGACCATACACCGGTGCACTGTGGAAATATGCAAACTAAATCATTTTGCATTCATTTAAGTATCCTGACCATAAATTTTATGCAGTAAAGTGAACTCGATGTGTCCGTTCCAAGTTATAGTCTACGGGAGATATATGCCAAGAAACTCCACCTAAATACCATTTGTTTTAGTATTATATTTTGTGTGGAACGTAATTACATTTGTCTTTTCTTAATTTAAGGTTAATTTATTTTTCTTAAATATATAGTGCCTAATATTGACCCTTGAGGCACACACTTTTCTACATTTTTCCGCTCTGATATTTCTCCTTTCCAGAAAACTTGCTGAAACATGTTTTCCAGGCAAAAAGAAAATAACTTCATTGCAGAGCCTCGTATGCCACAGTCGGTTAATTTTTATATAAGTATTTCGAAATTTAAGTGGTTTATGGTGCAGAACGATCTCGTCTTTATGTTTTATAATAATAAATTTAATTATTACGAAGTTAGGTAATCTGTAATTTGTATTTTTTATGGTATAGGATTCTCCGGAACAAAATGTCATGAGATGTCTGCAGATTATTAAAGAAGGTTGACACTTCCTAAATTACCCTCTCATCATCACTTGGCGTCACTAATTTTGTTGGAATAGAGACGTTCCTGTCATTTTTTGATATAGGCTGTTTAATGGAAAAAGGTCTTTCAGTCGCTGTAAATTGTAAAACTTAAAAATAAAATGAAAACTTTCAGTAATATTCATGTTGAGGGACAGGTTAGTTATGCCTTTAGAATTAAAAAAAAGAAGTATCTGAACGAGGCGGTATGAATAGAAAAATTTAAGGTGGAAATCTTCTGCAAATGACGTTTCAAATGTGTTACGAAAATATGAAATAAGTTTCTGCCGAATGTTTGCAGGCTGTTTCTCATAAAAATGCCATTCACTCCTTTGACCCGTTCATTTCGCTTTGAAACGTACCTACCTTATTTGGAAATTACATTTGAGGAATAAATGAGAAATAAATTTCGCTGTATAAAGTATCGCTGCAGGATCTTTATTTATTTAAGCAACAAAATCTCCTGTAAACGTCTCACCGGACGGAAGCGATATTATTTGAATTTATTCGAGGAAACCTAATTAAGTGCCGGAGTAAATTTTTAATTAAGCACATTTTCTGTTTGTTAAATATTTAAAATATTTGTAGCGCGGTGTCCATTATTTAAAGACCCTTCAGATGAAATGTAAACGCATTTCTGCTTACCTTAAATTTGAAAAAAAAGAGGTGATTAAGAAGTTAACAAATATTTATACAAAGTAAGCTAAAATATTGCATGTAATAAACAAAATTGGATTATTGAAATAACCTCTACATTAACCGCTATAAATAGAGTAGTTATAATAATAGCCATCCAAAAATCGAAAAGTAATTAAAACTCGACTAGACTGAATATGTCTACTATTTAGTTAATACATTATTGCACTTAAATTGCATTATAATTGAACCAGGGTCGATTATCGATGGAAAGTGCCGAATTTGCTGATAATTTGATGGTTTATTCAGTCCAGTGTAATTTATCACGACATGAAATAGTACGGGGAGCTGAAAATTGATTATACGTTTCGATAATTGTTTACTCAGCGATAAAAATGTCGCTACACCTCCCCTAATAAGCGTGCAAGGGTGCCATTTTTTTGTTAAATTTATAATTAAAGAAGCATTACAAATGTTTGTATTATCGAGTTTGTTGGTATCGACACCTGTACAATATAATTCTTAAATAAACATTTTCCATCTGACAGTGTTTTTATTGTATCATTCATGTGGCTGATCTTCTTCATTTGTGGAAAATTCTTTTCTCGGTAAACCAACCAGTTTAGGGAGACCCTCATATTTTCAGGAAAAAATGCCATTTTCCAGGTTCAACACACTCCCAAACTGTATGAAAATTCCGGGGATAAAAGACTCCTAACGAATTTTCAGGAAAGATAGGTCAATATCACCATAAATTTTGCCTGCCTCTCGTAGTGGCCGACTTTTCCTCGCGCCTCAAGAACGTTAATTTCTATTATAATCTCCTGAACCCCATTTTCAGACGGGGCTCTTAAAACTGAAATTGTTTTCGCCCCGTGGAAGTTATTGAACTCATTAATATAAGGTTTGATTAAAAATTTAAATGTACCTTTTCTCCAATTTCCACTTTACATTTTCTGGGCTACGTTGTTTGCTATTCTCTAATGGAAAATCGAGTAATTATCGAAGGGTCTACGATCTGTTTGCTGCAAAACCTTCTTTATTAATATTTTCTCGATTGAATTTATGAAACTGAAACACGTTTACAAGAAATGTTTGTTTTTCGCTTTTGATTGACTTGTCCCAAAAAAATCCGACATAAATGTTTAATAAAATAGAACGAAACACAAAGAAAAGTTTAAGTTTACGAATTATAGCAGCACTGTTGTTAACACAACGCTGCAAACAACTTCGGAAAAATACAGACAGCCACATCCTTTCGAAGTGCGAACGCAATTTCCTGCACTTCCGTTTAATATGCCGATTTTAGCGAATGTGGAATGGAAAAAGTATTGTTGAGTTCCCTGAAAAACAACTTACAACTTTAATACTTTGGGCGACGATTGAAAGTTCTGGAAAATATATAAATCTTATCGGATATAAGTAATGTGTTCCTTGGCCACATTTATTTCCCCATGCATCGATGAGGAGTGGAAAATTTCCTCGGTTTTCTCTCTAAGCGCGCTTCAGATGAAAATAATTCTATTTTAATGGCTCGCATGCGACGACGGTATTTGCATATATTTACTACACAATAACGGAATTATTTCCGTACATAGTCGGGGACAAATTGGCAAATAAAAGTTTTATGCCACCAATCCAGCGCAAGTGGTCTTATTAAATTTGTTGGTTTTGTAGCTACGTACCTATTCAATATTGTTTCGATTTTCGAGGCGTAATAAACATGAGAAACAAATGTATTAGATAGGCATTAAAAATGAACAAGAACGGCAAATATAAAATTTTAAAATTTTCTATCGCCTCAATAATTCAAGGACGTAGTAATGCACTACATAAGCACCATCTAGATAAAGAAGCCGGAGGCAAAATATAAAATGTATAAGCTTCATACAAAGGCTTAAATAATTTATAAAATTTATAACTCGAAAGGTAAATATTTTGAAAACTTTACAATTCGGAGAGCGCAAACTTCCGAAACATTTTTCATACAAGATGTTCAATATGGCATGAGTTAGAGGGCGCATAAAAGTTACTGATGCATGAGTATTATCTGCGGGGCAGATTCAGTACAGTACGGGAACCCTTATAAAATTTGCAGTAGTTGAATATCTCAGGCCCCAACGTAAGTCCCATGCGAATAATATTGACCAGTTCAACCCATATAATAACTGATAACCTAAATGACGGTAGGTCTTGAAAGTTCATGGTCCTCTAGGGCCGTTGTTCTCTTGGTCTCTCGAATATCGTTGAATATCTAATAAAGTGTGTAAATCTATAAGTACACAGACCAGAGTGTGGCCACTGCGAACCGAACTAGTTCCTTAGGGTAATGTATAATATAATTCATGTTTAAGAAAATACAGTTTGAAGGGTAAGCTTCTGAATATTTATAGCATCCAACCTTTAAAAACCAGCGTTAAAATTAAGCACTTCGATAATAATTATTGTTGCTATTAATAATAGGACACATGAAGCAGCACACATGAAAGCATCCCCCATCAATTTTGTCCGTCATAAAATAAATCAATTCACTAGCAAATAAAAATAAGTCAGTATAATTTGTTTATTATAGAAGACGATTAATCAAAACTTGCTATTGCTAGATCAGGAATCAACAAAGTCTAAGGGGAGCTACCCAACTATAAAAAAAGTTTTCTTCGCATTAATCATTGTCAAAATGTGAGCGCAGTACATTTTCTCGTAATGCCGACGATCTATCTTATTTATGGATGAGCCACGTTGTATTAGTCGATTTTCAGATATTTTGTATTAACCTGAGTTTAATCAAGTTATCGAAAGGTTTAAATTTAGCCCCGGCAGCATCCTAGTTCCGAACTTTCGACCTGTCCTTGTTTAATACATATTTCACTATACGACAGCGTCGACTTTACTACTTTTGGGATATCCTAAAACAAAGTTGGATAACTTTACGCTTTTGTTGCTTTCTTTCAGCGCTATAAAACTACACATTTCTTAAATTAAGCGGTTTTCTTCAGCTTTTTTCAATAAAAAAATCAAATAACACAGGAAAACCTAATGAGAAAACTAAAAGTTTTCAACTGAATGTGCCGCCACTCGTTCTATTCCAATCGATTAATTTTTTTGCTAATCTATATTCCCGGCAAAACAATGCGTTTCAATACGCAAAAAGTCTACAATGAAGCAATTTCTGGTTTTTAATTTCAAAGTTTAATTGCTGAAATGTTTTTCTTTCCGAAAAAAATCTCCAAACAAAAGGGCTGGTTGTTTCAGAAAGCTCCACTAAAAGAATTTTTCGCAGCAATTCCACAAGCGCGATAAAAATTCCGCGAAAATAAACTAGTACGTGGAGCGAGCGGCGCCCAACGAGTCGTTTTTTTTTGGGCAACGTCAAATTAGCTACGAAAATAAACTTTTAAATCTAGGGAAGCAAAACAAACGGAGCCATCTGGTACGGAATTTGTTTTTCGTTAGGATTAATCCCCTGACGGCTATTTGGCTAAAGTCAGATCAGTGGACACACAGGGTATGTTTTTTTATATAACGGATGGACCCATGAATTTTATTACTTTGGAAGCCGAGGCCTTTCTCGTTACTCAATTTAATCGAAACTGATGTATTTTTACATATTATATAAATTTGCATATTTTTCAATGAAAACTGGTTTCATTAAAAAATCAAATATTTGAATTCAACAGAATTTTGTTTTTTTTTATAATATTTGATAAATGACCTTATAAAGAGAGAATTATCATAACAGGGTACAGTTAGAAACCACGATGTTTGAGATTGAGATTGTGTATAACTGTTCGAAAAGAAATCTAATCAAATAAATAAGGAAGTGAACGTCGAGACAAGGACCGTTAACAACGTCATACAAATTTAAATAGTTAAGAACTAAAGTTCGGCGTATATAGCTCTGAATGAGATGTAAGTCCTTTTAACCATAGACGACCCATGATCCTTGAATCTCAAGTTAGTATCCGTATACAGGCCAAGCTTCTTGAAGACGGAAGGAAAAGAAAAAAGACTGGTGTTTAATAGTGGACCAAGTGTAGTGCCCTGTGGAGCGCTACAACGCAATTCCATCAGAGTAGAAAGATCATTTAAAATTTTTTACTCTTTGTTTCTTGTCACGAAGATAATTATGGAAGAATGCCCAATGTCCGAGAATGACAAGTAGTAGTTTGGAAATTATAGTATCGAAAGTTTCTGAGAGATCCAATAAAACTAAAGCAGGGTCTTATCTAAAGCCAAAGATGTCATCGGTAAACCAAAATCCGGTCTAAAAAGAGATTGTGTTAACGAAAGTATACAATGTTGCCACTTTTGGAATTTAAAATGTCTCTTAACTACATAGTACTGACGGAATTTATGTCAAGACTAGGTATTAATCAAGAAAAGATGCTGACGAAGTTGACGTTCAACAACTGCTTCAATGATTTTTGAGAGAGGGGACAAGATACTAATTGGTCTAGTATCATTTCACTCACTACACTTACCAGAATTGGGTATTGGTATAACATAGACCTCCTTCCAAATACCCCGCCTATAAGGCACTCTTACGAGTGATCAAAGGCCAAAAACACTAGAAACGAAGCATTCTGATTGTAATTGAATCGGTGTCACAGATGAGTCTCTCGACCTCATCAACGGGAACTGAAGTAAATGAGAACTTTTGATTAAAGTTAGTGACCGTATTGCTCCAATAGAAGTTTAGTAGGTCATTGGAAATATCTCCCGAATAGTCTGAGTTAGAGATGAAATGCTTGTTCAGCAAATTTACATCATGCAAATGATGAGACAAGTTATAATAATAATAATAATACTGTTTATTGGCAGAAAGTAACAGCATACAACAGCATAAGTATAATGTACAATAATATCCCACTTGTAATAACTAAGTTTGAAATTAAACAAATTATAAGGGAA
>JAUIMW010002991.1:0-10056 GCA_033557785.1 Enochrus cinctus | reverse complement strand
CTATATAAAAGTCGACATGAAGTGGACGAGAATTACGAACCAGATTTTATCACTTATGAAAAGGGTATTGTCAACCAAGCTCCGGAGGAAATACCTGATATTACCATTGAGGAAATAGAATTGTCCTTGAGAAAAAGACAAAATAAAACAAATCATTATATGCAATTAAAATAGGTGGCCAATGTTTACTTGAAAAATTAAAAGATCTTCTGCCTCTTCAAAAGCACGATTCCTTGCAAGTGGCTCAGCTTGATCGTAATTCTGTTTCATAAAAAAGGTGGCATAGCTAACCTAGGAAATTATCGTGCAAAAAGTCTTTTAAGTCATCTTTACAAACTCGTTACGAGAATTTTAACAAAATATAAGAGGCCGTTGGTCTTGGGGTCCGTTGATTTTCACAGGGCTTTCGACACAGATGAATTGACAGCAGTTTTGCAAGCTCTTCAAGAATGCAGAGTCGATTATCGATACAAAAAACTTATTCGTAACATATACAAAATGCTACAATAACAGTAAAATTACATTAAAATACTGATCGCATTGTTCATCACAGTTCTGGAAAGTGCATTTAAACAGCTGAATTGGGACCAAAAAGACATAAACATTGGTTGCAAACACCTAAATGTTTCACGTTTCACGGACGATATAGTCCTTGTTTGGGATAACCTTGGTGATATAAGACTGCTAGACGATTTGCAGGAGGTGTGTGACTCAAATAGAGCTGGGCGGGTAATGTTGCGCAGATGAAAAATGGATAGTGGACAAACAGACTGCTTGAATGGAGATCACGAGCGGATAAATGGAGTAGAGGAAGATCGCTTATACGTTGGATGAACGACATCAAAAGAATGACCAACAATTGGATTCAGATGGCACACCACAGAATCGAAGAAGAGCGGGAGTCGATTGTGACACATATAAAACCATTAAAAATGACTAATAGGGCGATCAAAACTTATCATACTTCAAAGCGCGGTGTGAGCAGGACCGTGGTTCTGGACGAGCATGGTGCGCTTTTAGGGACCATGGTTTTGCCGTGCGGCCGGATCGCGATTGTTTGTCACCGGATATTGGGACTCCAGATGAAATAAACAATTATTATATAGAAAGTTCGACGTCAGTTGATTTCCCAGGCCTGGCTGTCTAGTACACTAACTCTGCTTCAAAATTTGTTGGTTTGACCGAGCACTTTAGCTTCACAGAGGTTACTGAGAGGGAGGCAGAAATAGCGATTCTTAACTGAATATATAACGCTTTCCGGATGACTGGAAATGTACTATAATTACGTTTCCCAAGTTAAAATTCCACAAAATAGCTCCGACCTACGATCAATTTTGTCTAAAGCCCTCGAAGGTATCGTGCACAAACAGATCTCAAGACATCTCAAAACAAATGATATTCTACCGGAAAGTTAGTCGGGCTTCCGTCGGGTCCGGGAAACGCACGCCGCTCTGGTCAGGATAACCAATGATATTCTCACTGCATCCAATGTGGGACACGTATCGGTTTTGGTATTGTTGGATTTTTCGATGGCAATCGATACCATAACTCACCAGTTATTGTGTACTAATTTGAGTCACTTTGGTTTCGATCACGCTTCTGTTAGGTTCATAACTTCTTGTGTGTTCATACAGAACACCTTATC
The DNA here is from genome assembly GCA_033557785.1 of Enochrus cinctus. Taxonomy (NCBI): domain Eukaryota; kingdom Metazoa; phylum Arthropoda; class Insecta; order Coleoptera; family Hydrophilidae; genus Enochrus; species Enochrus cinctus. The sequence continues at coordinate 8,411 of JAUIMW010002991.1, read as the reverse complement.
GACAGAGAGGGTGGTCCGGTGTGGTGTCACACAGGGTTCGGTGTTGCGACCACTACTTTATATATTGTACACTGCAGATTTCGGTAGAGCATTGTCACAATGCTCATTTCTATGCGGATGACACTCAGCTTCTTTCCACATTTTCTGCTGAGGATATCGCCACATTCAACTCTTATATTAACGAAGATTTGCGTAGTTTAATATGAATCTTTCTGAGGGTGTTCGTTAATTGTTTTTGGTAACAGCAGGGATTGACAGCGGATCGGTGCTTTTAAATTCTCATATTAAGGCGAATTTTTTAGATAAGCAAAGTAAATTGTGTTTAGACTCAGCGTCGTCGCGCCGTATCCAGAAGATTCAGAACGCGTGAATTGGATGGATTTTTGGATTGAGGCGGAGGGACGTCATTTTTGCTGCGGTTGGGATGGTTTAGTATGACTGATAGACGCAGGTTGCACCTGACTTGCTTTTTTCCATCGGACGGCAAGTACGAGGGTTCTTTTTCCTATGTGGCTCTTAAAATATATAACAGCTTAGATATTAGTATGAGGAGAGTACCATTGCATATCAAATATTGATGCCGCTATTAGATTATAGTGATTTGGCTGAGGACATTATGGAATGTTTATTATGTTTAAGCATTCCCTGTAACATTGTGTTTTTTTTTAACGAGGGGGTTAAGTGGAAGAGCATTTCAGATGAACTTCACCTCCTTTGCTGTAAATCAATATTTTGTTATTGTAATTTGCTGTTTTTAATAAACACTGTACTATTATTATTATTATTATTAAAAACTACAAATTATCTTTATAAACTAATTTCTTACTATAATTGTTTGTAGCAAAATACAAATGGTGGATGTTCCCTCTTAACAAAAATTGTGCAAAAAATATTGCACTGTGGCCCAAAAGGTTAAACTTTTTGTTAATATATTTACTGATATGATTATAAATGCCGTTTAATTTGAAATAATTAAAATTTATTGTAAGAAAGTAAGAAATAATATTAAAATACTCTAAATCATTCAAAGCTGATTATTTTTTTATGCTAGGAATTAATTTTGAAAATTACTAAAATGCTAAATTAAAATCAATTCAGGTTATCGCCACGCAACTTTATATTTTTTTTGTTTAACAAAAACAGTTTATTGACAAAAGTTAGTGAAAATTATAAAACATAACAGCAATATATAAACAATAACTTGGTGTTACCTGCAACCATGAGTGAACCGTTTTGAATTTTGAATAAGTAAAATTAAAGATTATTGAACTTAGTATTTTCTGAATAATTATTAAGAATACAATTTTAAAATTTATATTTAAAATTAGACTTGAATAGTGCACATAATCATATCATTCTCCACATTTTTAAATCAAACTAAAAAAAAATGCAAAAAAGATTATTATGAACACTTTTTGAAAAAAAAAATCTTGAATTATAAAGTCCTAAAGACATATTGCAAAAACACAACTGAAGAAAATCTACAAGCAAGGGAAAATCTAGACATACTAGACTATATTCAAAAGAATGTGATATTAAAATTGACAACCGTCTTTCATAATCATGTATAGCCAAAAAATTGTCAGGATCTTTGCTAATGTGTGCACAATTTTATTACTAATTTGAGTATACTCATTTAAATGCATCATTTACCACTGCATTCCAGTTTGCATTTTATTATATATTGTTTATTCACACTACATTAATTTTGTTTAATTAATCATAAACTATATTATACAAAACATAAAAGACAAAAATAGCTTCATAAAAAATGGTATAAAAAATAACGAAAGTATATTTTGACTGAAGGAAACCTACCTCGTTACACAGCATGTTGAGTACTAAAATGAATTAAAAATAGTTTACTACTCTGGCAGACTTGCCAAAGTACGAAATAATGATCCTTATTAAATAAATTGCATGCACATAATTACACATAAGTACCATATCTAAGCAATAACAGGCATAAATATAGCGTACTTTTTTTTCAGATGATATAACGGTAGCTGTTTGTCCAGGAATAGGCAACACGTCGGAGAGTGTATACATAAGAACATTTGTCCATTGGACACAGTGCCATGGATATAGGATTGCGGTATTGAATCATGTGGGTGCGTTACAGAGTGTGCCTGTGACGTCACCCAGAATCTTCAGCTACGGTAATGTATTTAATAGTTTTTATTTTTTCGTTTCACTCAAATTTTAAAATAAACTGTCTTCTGTTATAAGGGTGCTTATTACAATAGTTCCAAAGTACTAAAAGTATCTAACTGCACAATCTTGGTAAACTGTATTAATCCATAGTTAAAAGTTGTTTATTAATTTTTATAAATTAATATTTTTATTATTATTAGATTTATAAGGGAATGACTTAATTTATGTTTTCATTTTTTCATTAAAAATTTTATTAGTTCATATACAGTTGTTACGTTTATCTAATTTGAGATTAAGTTTTAATTTTTTTCAATGTTTTTTTTTTAATTGTGTCCAACATTGTTTTATATAGTTTTTACAACTTTTAGGACACACGAATGATTACCACGAAATGGTAACACACATGATAAGCAAATATCCAAACACTAAAGTTGTTTGCGTTGGATTTAGTTTGGGTGGCAATCTCATCACCAAATATATGGGGGAAACCGAAAGAGAACGACCATCACATATCATTGGTGGAATATCAATTTGCCAGGGCTACAATGCAATTGAGTAAGTATTTTTACTAATCAAAAATTTATAGTTCATTAACAGTAAAATATATAGCAAATTTAACCTTCAGACATATTAATTATAAATAACATGATAAATAATCAGTTATTATCGCTATTGGACTGATTAAATAAGTTCCGTATAATAAAATTTTCTTTTAATGTAAATTCAACTACATATTGCATCATATTTTCTCCTAATAATATTTAAAAGTTTTTTTTATTTATTTCCAGGGGAACAAAATGGTTGCTTAATTGGCAAAACTTTCGACGTTTCTATTTATACATCATGACTGAAAACGTAAAGAGCATAATCCTTCGCCACAGGCACGTTCTGCTTTCAGAAGAAACCTGCATCAAGAACAAGCTGAACGAACATGAAATCATATCGGCAGCGACTCTTCCCGAATTAGATGACGCTTACACAAGGCGCATACATGGTTTCAACACAATTACCGAACTTTACAAGTGGAGCTCGAGTATAAACTACTTGAGAAACATCAACATTCCCATGATTTTTATAAATGCCAGAGATGATCCTATAGTTCCTGAACCATTACTAGAACCTGTGAAAAATTTGTCACAAGAAAAAAATAGCGTAATGTATGTAGAATTAGCTCATGGAGGACACTTGGGCTTCTATGAAGGAGGACTGATTTACCCGAATCCCGTTACATGGCTGGATAAGGCCCTCGTAGCTTTAATAGGTGGTCTCGTTTTGAATCATAATGACGGCCAGCTTAAAACAGCGCAAGCTTTGTAATTTCTGTGAAAAATATCGCTGTGTTTCACGACATACCGACCAGGGGCCTTTTATGAAACCGGTACTTGTTCACAGAAGCAACGTGTGCTCACGAGTTTTACACGTGTGTTCTTCACATAGCAAAATGTCTTTTATATTAAATTGTTAGGATTTCTAGTGTTCTAGAGGAATATATAGACTGCTCAAAGTGTTCCTTGTGGTGCCCTTAGTTTATAAAATATGCATTTGCTAAAAAAAATACTTATATGAAATATGAAAAATAACGACTGAAAATGTGTTCTTAGTAGAATTTAGAATTAGATATGTGGTTGAAGTGGGTTTTATGATTGTACTTACTCGTACTACACAATACCATTTTTAACACATTCTTTTCTAGTTTTTTTGGCGAATTACAAAAAAAATTTGATTTATTTACTTTTTGATAAACAGTTTTTTTGCTAAATATAAAATCCTTAGGCAAATTATTGCAAGTAATATATCAGGCATTTTACTATTTTTGCTATCACATTTGAAATGCTTTTAACACATGTTATTATTTACAAGCACAAAACTGGGACTTTATTTTGAAATTTTTTACACATTAATATCCAACCAACATTCCACAAAATTTATTGTTAAATTGTGTTCTTGAAGACTAATTTTTATACACAAGGTTTTTTAGTCACAAAATGCCCTTGGTACATTTTATATCTATGTATGTATGTGTGTGTGTGAAAATATATATATAAAAAAAAACGCTTAACTATTTTTGAAAGTATTGTTAAAATTAAATGTAGACTTAGATATATTGTACATATAAATATTTATTTAATATAATAGATTTATATATTATGCAGTTGTTTATATTAGATTTTTATAAAGAAATATTTTTTGGCATTATATTTCAAAAGTACTTTTTTTAATTTCCATTACATTATTAAAAATTGATAGATTAATGTATTATTTCTCATGTCATTTTAAAGCTAAAAATGGGGCAAGTGCTTTTAAAGTATACGTACAAATGTGACAATAAATCTAGAAATTGTTAAAACCAAAAATTTTCAAAATTTTAGACATTTAAAAAAAGTAAATTTGGCACGAATTTGCTCAAAATTTATAAATTTTGGCAGCCTTTGCTAACATATCATAAGAAACATGGTTCGCTCAATTTTAATGACCTTTAATGAGAATGGTTTTATTATTTGAGACTTAAATATTTAGTTTCCTTCTCATGAGAAATAATACAAATAAAATATGTGCTGCCTTTACTAAAAAAACATCAGAACTTAAATATAAAAAGCTTGATAAATTGTTAAATTTTTTGTCAAAATATTTAATATAGAGACAGGGTTTGCAGTAAAATATTATGGTTTTTCCCATTATTTTTTCAGGTAAATATTTTTAATTAATTTTTGTTAATTGTTGATAAGATGTTTTGTTAGTACTTATATTGTGATATATAGGTAATAAAATGTTGTTTGTAATATGTTTTTGTCGATAATGCATTTATTTTATAGAAAATTTGAAATAAAAGATGTGATTTTCACGTTTTATATTGTGTATATTTTTATATTGTCTATTTTTTAATAGATTTTATGTAATAACAGTATTGTGTTGTGTTAGAATTATTTTCAAATAAACTAATTTATTAATGACTCTTTTCTCTCCATACTTTTTGTAGTAATAAATTATTTTATACAGGTAACCAATCTGCTTTGTTAAATGTTAAATTGAAATACCTGTTTTTATACCATATCTCAAGATAGAAGCGATCAGACTATTGTAACAAAATCTGTTATTAAATATCAATAAATATATAAATATAGGCACAAAAACTCTTGTGAATTCCTCATAAACATAGAAGTTGTTACACAAATGCATTTATTGTCAATTATGAATAAACATGGCAACCATAGCAAATAGCCAAATATACGTGCAAGATATTTAGCACACATCTCACAACAGTTCTTAATTAGTTACTATAGAGTCATAACTACAAAATATGAGATATAGGTTTTGCCCAAGACTAAAATCAAGATACTTTTAATATTTTATTGTAAGCTTACATTAGTATGTTGCACATTGTATAAGAAAAATAATCAAAAAATGGTAGGATGGTATACAATATAAAAGTAAAACTTATTTCTAAAAATATTTGGTATATAAAATAACAAATAATATAAATAACGATGGTAAATAATAAAAAATACTAAATATATAAATAAAATATAAATAGTACCAAAATGTAAAAAATAGCAGTCTTATTAAAACAATACTTCTCAATTTCAACTTTTTTTTTAACAAGATTAACAAAAAATAAAAATAGAACAAACTATTGATAGGAACTTTATCGCTATCAAATAGTGTTTTTTATTTTGTAAAAAATAAACTGTGTAAAGGCAAGCAGAGGCATATAAACTTCACTCATACAGGCAAATATTCACCTTAACTCAGACATTCACGTAGTATACAATTTAGCTGCCACCACGATGTATATAAATATTTTTACAAAAGCTATTTCCGATTCAAGATTGAAAATTGAGCAAAGCGATATATACTTTCGAATGTATAAAAAGATATGTTTTTGTACTTTATTCGATTAAGAGTTTGAGGTAAAAAATGTGGACAGTTTTTTTTTTTAATACGGTCTTAGTGAAAATACAAAAATTTTCGCTACATTAAAAAATAAATACACTCATATCGTGAAAACTAATCGCTACTATCTAAGGTTAATTTCACTAATGTGTGCATTAAACACGAAATTTAAAACCCCCGATTTGAGCAAGTTCTCTAAAAATACAATCTTTTTTGTTTTTCGTTGAAAAATTGACTAAAAAATTTTGCTAATTGGTCCTTTATATTAAGAACTCAAGAATTTTTCTAAAATATAAAAGACCCACTATTCCTTAATCCCTAATTTTTCAAATTTCAACAATCCAAGCCATCAAGGCGCTTAAATTAAAAGTAAATCCTTTTCTCCGAAAAAAATTAATGCTTTATACTTGCGCGGCAAGAGATTTATGTTACATACAAATAACAACAATAGAATTTATACAAATATAATTACAATCAAATGGAAACCCAATATGTACAAACGACTATTTTGACATTTTATTTAATACAACAAAAGCGCACACATTGGTAGGTGCCAGAATTACATTAACAAAATATATGCATTTAAAGAATATTTAAATAACTTTGCTTAGATGATTAACGATCACCTCAATTTAAATGGATTTATGCATATATTTTATTTAATAACGAAAGCATTTTGAATAAACGGCTTTTTTATCTACCTAATATCTTAAAAACTACATTTGGTTTCATTTGGTACAAATATAAAAGCAATTACTGATATTTTTCCATGTTTTCGGAAATCAGTCTTTTCATCTTGAACAAAATTTTGGCAAAAACCTCTTAAGTCTTAGTTAGACTTGCTGATACAACAGAGATTGACTCTGATGGTCAACTAATTTTTATAGCCTTTTTATCATCAATAATCAGCTTTTTCAAAGTGAAATAGCGATCTGAACACATTACAAGCCACCGCTTATTTAAAATGCCTTCGACAATTAACACCCTGTTTACAAATAACAATAAGCAAGTGGATTTCCAACAATCAACTCACATTTGCGAGAATCATTCCTACTTAACATTCTTACCACTCATAACCATATAACAACTTTCAATTTTCGTTTTGATGTTTGTTACTAAAGGTGTCATTGGCATGTATATACTTTCAGCATTAAAAATTGAGCTACTTCGATCAGCTGTCTTTCTCGGCGACATAACCATATATTCAGATTCAGAAGTAAATATTTGAGATATCCTTGCTAAGTCTTTAGCTGGCAGGGTATTGCATCGTTGTTTGAACGGCGAAAATGGTTCTTTGCAGTCTTTAGTATCACTAAAAACAACTAGTGTTATTCCCAAATTCAATTAATTTTCAACCTAAAAACCTTACCAGATTTGAGACAATTCATTTTGACGCGGTGGTAAAGGAGGTGGTTTAAATAATTTGTTGCCTTTTCCAGCTTCCTTCAAAATAATGTCTATAGGGTTTTCGTATATATGATTGATATGTTCAGAAGTATTTTTTGGCTTCGGAGGAGTATCTGGAATTTCTTCGTAGATTCCCGATGCTAGTGATATACCAGACTCTCGACGTGGCAAAGGTCGACTAAAATTAACAATTTATGATTAATAATTAGTATTTTATAATTTTAATAAAAATTATAACGTACTCTGTTGCATCCCCAATTGTGGTTAAATCCTGCATCGAATCATTCGTTTCACTACCACCAGGAGTTGTAGTCATTAACGCCATACCTATACTAAACATACAAGAGCCGTTTTTGTGAGACTGAAATTCTGCATCGTCAGACGTCAGAGAAACTCGAACTCCTGAATCGTCACTGCCAGTCTGACTTCTGAACCAGAGCGGACTGTCAGGGACGTCTTTTAAGTTCGGATCGTACAGATCTCCTTCGCTACAGCTCAGTCTTTTTGACATAAGTAATCCGGGGCTTGGGCTGGAATTTTTTCCTCTGGCTACCAAACGATTTAGTAGCCGAGGAGCATGTTTGCAGTAAATGTATAGCTGCCCAGGGCCTGACGGAAACTCCCTAAAATAAATTTAAAGAAATAAACATTTGGTTTGTAGTTCTGAAGTGTTTCAACTTACCCACTAGTGTGCATCACCACGATTTTCTTCTCGTCTGCAGGAAGGGAAGGGGCTTGTAAGTGGAACTGATGAAACTGATACCATTTCCATGTTATTTTTGGTTCTCCGGTGCAAGGGTCGCTAATTATGATTTCTTGTGAGTTTGTTCCCAAAACTCCAAACAAACCGACTATGCCAGCCGCACGAGAATGTATGTTATCGACGAGCGATATGTGGAAATTTGTGTCGCCCACTGAAAGAGGAATTAGTACTATAAGCATAAAATAATTAATCACAC
>JAUIMW010002990.1:0-10056 GCA_033557785.1 Enochrus cinctus | reverse complement strand
TTTAATCCAACACAACCAACAAAATAACATTTGCATTTTGTTTCAGTGCGAAAGATATGAAGTGGGCAAATCCGTCGGCTCCCTTTGCTCCCCCATGTGCGTTACAAAAAGTCTAAACACTTTCAACTGCCGAGCGTTCCAACCAAACTACAAAGACGTTTTCACCGCGCAATTTCACGACACAAGCATCATCCTCAAGGAAACTCCGAACCACGTCAAAGCCCTGCATTGGTACGAAAATGACGTCATAAAATACCCCAGCGAAGACGACTTCATTAAAACAATCAAGAGCATAGTCAAAAGGTCATTAAACGTCACCATACCACAAAGAACCGCTATTGGGCTTACTCATCTGAAGTCGTACTACAAAAAAGCCGATACAGTAGTACGCCAAGTAGAAATGGACGACTTGTGGAGGCTTCTCCACGATAACGAGTACCTACTTTCGGCTTTGTACGCAGAAGTGGATATATTTCCCCAGTTGCTTGGAACTTGCGGGGCGTATTTCGCAATAGAACATATAGATTCTCTAGAATCTTTCCAGAGCGGCTTAGTGACAAGCTCGATTAGCGTAGAAGAATGGGGGAGACGACTACGGACCGCTATTTTAATATTGGAATTGCTCGATGAAATGTCTAAATCGTTCAACGATTTATTTTACTTGTGCGACGTTAAATTTAATCATTTCGGCATAACAAGCACGCGAAACAAAATAAAATTTACTAGCGTGGACGGAGTGTTTTCGAAAAAAACTCTTATTTCCAAGTTGAAGAACAAAAAGTGTTACCACGATTGGGACTGTAAGTACTACAGCTGCAGAAGTACGTGCATGAAGAGTAAGAAATGCTCAACGGATATAGTGACGAGCAACATGCAGCTTATCTGCAATAAAATATTCTTAGGTTGGATTTCTGATAGGATCTTGATTCCTGGGCTTCTTTTGACTGAGCACATGCCATCCGAACTGGCGTCGCTTTTAAGGCATTGTGGCGACCCGCATATGGAAGGCGGCGGTAGACATATGTCTGCAACAGACATGAGAAAAGCTTTGTATAATATTTTAATTGAAATAGAACAAGTTGTTGATAGTGATGGTTATATCTAAATTTACTTAAATTAGTAGTATTCTTAAATTTGTTCTTGATTATTTCTTTGTCCATTCTTTTTTTAACACTGTTTTAAAAAAAATTGAGTAGTTCGTTGCATTTTTCTTTGTTCTAATAAACTGATGTTTGCTATTTTTACAATAAAAAAGAACCATGGAATGTCGTCTAGGTAGTATGCTGCCAATGTTCTTTTTATTTATTGGTTTTGTATCACGATGACCTCCACTGCATCTTGCGATATGTTATTGTAGGCCAATCTGGACAGACTTTCTACATCGGCCGAAAATTCTGGATTCCTTCTTTCGGTCTTCGCCTCCTACTGTTTAATCTTGCCTTGTATACTGGAGTCATATGAGCGTATTCAAACTGCTCCTCCAGAGCACTGACCAGATTTGTGTACTCTAAACAGCCTTTGATTTTGTACAACACCAACGAAGCTTCACCTGTAGCGCCGAAGTCCTCATCATTTCATCCATAATGGCCTGCAATCATTTCGAATTGTTGATGGTAGACAAGCCAGGGAGTTTTTTGTTATAGTTAGGCAATTTCGTGATAGACTGTCGAGCAGCTATTTCATTTCACTTTCCTTTCCTTCGAACTTGATTCTATCGTGCCCGATTAGCTAGTTAACGTTGGGCTTCCATTTTTTCTCCCACACTACAGACTTTATCTTCTACATTTCTCGTTCTACTTTCACTTCGTCGAATTGTCCCCGAAGTTCGGTCTTAGTATACGTGAGTTGTTTCAAAAGTTCGCTTGTCAGCAGCCCGAAGTCATTATTTTATTTGTCTATTTTATTGCTTAATTTACTATTTTGTTTGTAGAAAAACTAGTGTTTGTTTACATCATTTATTTTTCATCGACTAATTTAAAACTGTAAGTTATATGTACAATTGCGCTTGCGCTCGCGGACCGAACTCAACTGAATTGGCTGCACTCCGATCTTCCTCATATATGCGAGAGCCAGGATTCCAGAACCTTCTAGCCGTTTCTAGCGGGCTTCTTTCTCGAGCATTTGGAATCTCTACATTTATAAAGTTTTATATGCTCGCTTTCGTAACAATAAGAATATTAATTGCTGGGACCATTGATCATAGCCTTAGAAAATGCAACAAAAACAACAAAAATTTTTGACAAGCGTATCGCATATTTGCCATCACAGTTATGGGATACGAAATGTTATGTTAGGTTAGCCGAGGACCAAAAAGTAATTAAAAAAATGCATTGCAGGTGATTTTAACCTGAGTTAGCGAGCAATGGAGCTGCGAGCATATGCAACTGCAATTTAAGATTATTAATAGCAACGCAAGATATTTATTAGTGTTAAGCGAAGCAAATTCAATTTAAGATTTTTATTAATACCAAACGTAGTAACTATCAATATAAGCGTTTGTAAAAAAAATGTTTCTCGCTAATATCCTTACATACAAAGAGGAAGGTTTTTCCTAACGTTTTGGGACGTAACATGCATTTATTGGCAAACGGCTTGATTTAAACAAGTACCGGTTTTTAAGTAACTTTGACGTCACGCAAGCATTCATATTGATTGATCTTGATACCTTCATGTCCAAATAACATCAGAACGAGTACTCATTTGAACAAGCACTTTGTAAGAAGCTTCAATTATTATGTGTGGGGGAAACTTGGATGCATCACTTACGGTATATATTTAATGTTTCCATTTAGAATGACGGATATCCTTTTGAGGACTGTATCTTAGATAGATGAAATCGTAACCAACTTATTTCCTATTTTATTAAGTTAATATCATGGGTTTTGAGGAGTCACTGCAGTGATTAATGGATGCCTGCAAAAGGGTATGTTTCCCAGATGCGTTAAAGTATTCTTCAGACAGGTCGATACACAAAGGAGGTGAGAAGGACTTTTCAAACAACTATAGGCCTATATCAATAATATCGACATTATCGATAGGGGATAGAGTCAATAGTGGCTAACGAACTAACAAAAAGGACATTATCAATCCACACCAATATGCCATTCAACAAAATAAATCAACAGCCTTACTAAAATTATTGCAAACTGTTGCAGTATGCTGTATGCGAATAAAATTCGTAGTGTGACCCTTGACTATTTTCGGTCACGTGGTGTCTACTGATCGTTGAGTTTTTTGTGTGCCACAGTGATCCATGCTTGGTCTGTTGTTATTTATAATTTTTATTGATGAATTCTATATTCGAAGGAATAATAGGCAGTTGCACTATTGCAAGAAGGTCATTCGAGATATGTAACCCACTTGCTTGAAACAAGTCAATCTACCACGCCAGATATTACTTGGTATATAAATCGATACTGCACCTACTAAAGCTCTTGTCTCACAGAAGTATACAAAATCTATTAATTTATTCGGTGATGACATGGATTGGAAGTTTGAGAAGGCGTATGGCATTACACGTTTTTGTAAACAGCACTCTAACAGTCAGGTATAATACTGATGAGGTACTCCAACCTATTTTCCTTTTATTTTACAACAGGATAATTCAAGGATGCCCTGTAAGAATGGTTCGAAATTTCAATGAAGAAGAAAATCTTCATGTTTTTACACAAATTATTTATTTATTTATTTAGCTGACTATTTATATTGTTTTTATTATTCAATATTTATGACATACTTATTATAATATGGACTTTGCTCCAAATAAATTTTTATTGGTACCTTCTCGATAGTGGTGTTTCATTTTTGCTTAACTGGAAAGTTATATCCCATCACTGACATGTAAGAAAGTGTTTGTACCTTTAAAATCAAATAAATGGAAAAGAATTGACATTATAATAATAGCAAGTAATTGTACTAAATGTGCCAATAAATCCTATTCGAAGGAACCTTGTGGTGATGAACCATAGATGTAAAACATATATACAACCATGGAATTGCCATATGACGTCATCTATACATTTATTTTGTTATTGTATTGAAAATTTCAACAATAAACCCGATTGCCTGTATCAAAAACAATGTTATTTAATTATATAACGTGTAAACTACATTTCTTCATTGTTTCTTTAAAATTTAAACTTTAATAAATAAACTGTCCTTAATAAATAAACTAACAAATGCTAAAAACAATTAATTTTTTACCTAACCTTTCTGTATATTCGAATTTCCCTCCTTAGCTTCCAGTAGGAGTGTGATGCTCAACGTATAAATGTGTTTTGTGATATTTAGTCACGCAATAAAGAAGAAGAAGTTCAGAATTTATATGTTGGTAGCATTTGCTGTCATAAATACAGTTGAATGCATTTGTGTAATCAGTTAGTTTGGTGGGAAAACTGTTATTTTTTCTGTCAGCAAGTTTGTGTTTATTTTATAAAGAATTTCTTAACTATGGCTCAACCTTCAGTAGTGCAATATTTCAACACACGAAAGAGGACATTAGATGACCCATTTGTGGGCAAAGCGAAAAAAGTTTTAGTGCTGGATAAAAAAATTGATGATGCTTCTACCTATTCACATTGTAAAATTGTTCTGCAGAATAAACCTAAGGCATCAAACCAAAAAAAACCAAAAATTTTTGAAGTTAAAAACCAACCTTCGATAACCAAATTCATAAACGATGAAATTAAGTCTACACCAGAAACGATAGAAAAAACAGAAGCAACACACCAAGAGCCTAAAAAAGAAGTTGTTCTGCCACAAAAACAAGAAGTTTCTCAAAAGTTAAAAGAGTTACAAGAAGATATATCGAAATTTTCTAACGTAAAGGAAACTAAACAAGCAGCTCGTGAATTGAATTTTAACGAAGTCAAGCAAAAACTGACACGCAGTGACAAATTAGCCGAAATAAAGGCTTCTCTACTGCGATTCAAAGCAAAAGATGCACAGTTAAAGGAATTGGAAGCCAAGCGAAGCAAGCCTGAAGTGAAAAAACTACAAAATTTTAAATCTTTAGAGCTAGAAGTTCATTTAAGGTACGTTTTTAACAAATTCTAATTGTGATAAATCTTTATTAATTCAAAAACTTCTTTCCTATGTTTAAAATAAAACTTTAAATATAAAACGAATTATTTAGGTATTGTTTATATATCATGATACTAAACAATACCAAAACATGTTTATTTAATTTTAACATAATTGCAAATTAAAGATATGATAATACTCATAATTATCAAATACTGCTAAGTACTTACATTTAAGTACAATATTCACTGCATATTTGCAAAAGTTATTATTTTCATATTATGATTCACATATCGAGATAAGCCAATTATTTCATTAGAAAAGAAAGAGTAAATAACTTTTATTATTTGCTTAATGTGATTGCTAATTACATATTTTATATAAAAATTTCTTACAATTTCTTTGATTCCGACTTGACTTCATTTCTACATGCAAGATTATTAATTAAATCTCATTATATTAATTAATCTCAAATCTATTTTCCATTGCAGCCCACAAAAGACACAATCACCAGAAAAATGCTACCTTAGTCCCAAAAAAGACACATCAGCCAGAAAGAATCTTTTTTCTCCTGTCAAAGACACTTTAGCTCGTAAAGCATTATTTTCAGACACTGGCACCAAAACGTCTCTGACTTTACCTTACAAGTACAGATACTTAGCAGAGGTATTTCGGAGTATAGACACTGTCTGCCAAATAATGTACAATCGTAAAGAAACGATTACGTTCAAAAAATTAAAACCTGCTGTGGAAGAAATGACAAAAAGGAACTTATACGAAAAGCACTTGGCTCAAATCAAAACCATCTACCCAGAAGCTTTTGATGTTAAAGTTGAAAGACTTAAAGCGATGGGCATGGCCAGGGAACAATGGGAGCTAGTCATTACTCCGATTGTTCAAAACTCCATGACGGCTGAAGTTTTATTGCAAAGACGTAGGCACCTGTTCGATACCATGATAAACAAATTAAAAGTCTATCATCAAGAATTCCTTAGCACTTTAAATCCACCACTGATTATTCCTCTTGAGAAAATAGTCAGATGGCATCCGGAATTCGATATCGAAAAAGTGCCCGATATTGAACCTTTTGACTTGCCAAAGCCTCCACTAGAGGAAAAAATTTTGACCGGGCGTGAAGTTTTGGAAAAAGCTAAATTGATGATGGGTACCAATAAACGATTGGAATCTGCGCTAGAAAGATTGAAAGAAACTGAAGTCGATAAACCTGTGGAACCTGTAGAAAACAATTCTATTCTCAAAGGAATCCCGAAAGCCTTGTTAGAAAAAGTAAGGCAGAAACAAGCGGCGAAAGCTCTTGAAGCCATGACTCGGTCAAGTGAAAAAGAAAAAGAAGCCAAAATACTTTCCCGCCTTCCGGAAATCGTTAGACTAATAAGAAATTTGTATGTTACTGAAAAGAAGTCTGTGCTGTTGATTGAAACCGTATTTGAAAAACTTAACAACAGTTTTACGACATCTTTGGGGAAGGAGGAGCTTGAAGAACACCTGAAACTTATTTCTAAGGAATTTCCTGATTTTCTAGTATTTCATAATATACGTAACAGCGTTTATATTAAAATATCTAAAAATGTAGACGTAAACAGAATTTTGTCTATTTTGGAGAAAAAGCAACAATCAGTTTGACCTGAAGTATAATTTTGTAGTCTTAAGTTTTTAAGTGTCCCTCTTTTATTTAAAAGACATAGATTTATTTTTATTTTTAAGTCAGTAAAAAATAATTTTATTTGCTCTATTAAAAAAAAATGTATTTTTTAACTCGTCTGAAACAATAAATTTTGTCTAATTTTAAGTTTAATTTTTTTACCCTATTGAATAATACATAATAATGAACATTGAAGATCATTGGTAAAAGGATTAACTTTGAAGTCATAACTAAGTGAGAAAATTATGTACTTATCGACAATTTATTTATCAGGTTTACATCAAGAGATGTCTTACATTTTTAGTACAAAAACTTATTCTTCAGACTTATCATTTCCTAAATGGTTCTTCTTAAATTTTTTTGAGAATTCTGCCAAATCTCGTCTCATAGAATATGCATCTTCTCCATCAGCATAGTATTTTGGTTCTATTTCGACAGTTTCGAATTTCAAAGAATTTTTGTATAAATTAAGCGCAGCCCTGTTGCTTTTTCTTACATGAAGCGAAACATATTTAGCATCGAAACATTCGACCATGGCCTCTGAAGCTTGGTCCATTAGTTTTTGTGCTAGTCCTAATCTTCGATGAGACCGTTTAACAGCTAAAGATGTAATGTGACCATGTTTGATTTCTTCGTTTATATCTTCTTCCATTTTCGCGAGGACATAGCCAACAATGTTTCCTTTTTCATCTTCTGCCACGTAGCTGAGTTGGGGCCAACTAAGGCCGTGGTAGAAGTAATATTTCATTTGGTAATTTTCTGGCAAGCAGAGCAGATTGCAATGCTGCATATTCATCAGATCTTCCGGTTTGGCACACCTGATATTCATGGTTATCGTTGTATGTATATTTGTTTTGCTAATCACGTCTTTGTTTTTTCACTCGAGTTCTTACGTTATTTTCTTCAGAAGATGTGGAGGAGTTATCATTCATACCACATAATAGCTCTCTAACAAATTTAAAGCGTGATAAGAATAACTTCCAAACAATAAACCAGCCTAAAAATGTTAAATTATTACTAGTTAAAATAAATTGATTTTTTTCAGCTATAAATACCAATAGTGACTGACAACAGCAAAAATGCAGTGGATGATAGTACAGAAAAAAATGTTAAAACTACTTCTTTCATCATATTAAAAAGAATAAAAAATTCTACACATGTTCGTCACTGATAACAACGCCATTTTGTAAATAAGAACGTGGTGTAATGGCGTGTTAAAAAATGCATTAAATTATTTTAAATTGTCGTATTTAGAGCTCTACTTACCGACTTAGTTCTCGAATTTTGTTTGAAATCGGATAAGTTAAATGATTGTAATAATTACAATAGCTGACAATTAACCTAAAATTAATGTTGTCAACACTGCTGTTTAAATTATGGTCTTCTTATTTTCTAAAGGTTGACATTGACAAGCAGATGAGTAAACACCCAAAATCGTGTAAAAATTTCGTGCTTTCAAATATTTTGGAAGCAGCAAATAGCACCTCTGCTATTTTGATACCATATAGGTCGAAAGAAAAATATAATAATGCATATATGTAACTCCTTTATTCGTTGGCGCAAAGAACAAAAAACACTCATTTTTGGAAAACGTTCTCTTGGTGTATGCAACTAGGCTTGACTAGTTTTTTCCAAGTATATAGGCTTTTAGTGGCTATGAACGCAAAATGCAAAGACCATAATATAAGACAATTACTTTAAAATATTTTCCACAGAAAAAACCTCATTTAATATTCGAATTTGCCTACTCTCGTGAGAAATGACTATCATTTCATGCTCGTTGTACAATATACTATTTTTTCTTTAATTTGTGCAGGTTTAGCCGATAAATAAAAATAACGTAGCTAGTTATAGACTTCAAGGACATTCCATGTATCCCAAAGTCATTGTTGGTCCTTCTTTTATTGTCAGTAAAGCCAGTAAACATACTTTTGTTGGGTTGTAATAAAAAATTAAAGAGTCATTATAGGCTACACAGAATGTCCTCCAATTACTCTACCATCTATGCACTCTTAATTTATTTAAAAATCTTGATAATACTCATAGTTTGTCTAAGTTTAAATAATCAATAAGAGAAGAACCATCCACAATGTTCTTCAAGTACATTGTCATTTAGGTATTCTGAATTTATTTAAAAAAAATTATTTTAAGTTCAAGCTTAAGGAATTAATAAGATGATACCTGGAAGACCAGATGAGTCTCATTTTATTGTTAAATATCAGTTAATATGTCTAATGTAATGTATTAACAATAATATTTTTTCAGTGATCAATTTATGATATTGAACAATAAAACATAAAATACACAAATAAATCAAATACATTTGAACTTTATAAATAAAACAAACAATATTAAATTTGATCTAAATTTAAAACAATCACAACTACTACTGAATGAAAGAGCCAAAATAAACTGGATAAAGTAGATTTCAAATTTCCTTTCACACGACTAATTAAGGGAACATGGAAGGAATCAAGCAATAAAAACTCTGAGCCATATCTCAGGCCATTGACTAACTTGTACATATAAAAAACCGTAAAGACTGATATCCTAAATTGAAGACTTCGAATATCAAACCGCATAAGCTGACCATCCTTTATTTTTACTCCAACATGTTTAGCAAAATGAGGATTTCAAACAGTGTAGCAGTATTATAAACAGTAGCGAATGAGGGACCGAAAGAAAAATAAAAGAATACTTAATTCAGTAAAGTGCCTTGTATTCCTGATGACAAAACCCTTTTTTAAAAACAATCCCACAATCAATAATCATTTGAGACTGAGCCATTGAAACACCTTTAAGAGTAGCGAAAGACAATATAATTTTACCGTCAAGAAAATGTTGCACATTTGAATATATTCAAAGGTTGAATATATTCAAAGTTTGCATGTAAAAATCCTGAATTGTTTGGCCTATCAACTGAACCTACAGTTTCATGTTTTCAGCAAACAGAAGTATATGGTTGAAAATACCACTGAAAACATCATCCACAAACGGTAAGAACCCAAGCCAGGACCCTGTGGGACCCAACAGCTCCATTAAATTTATTTGTAAGATGTAATAGAGGACCCAGTAAGGGAATTGCACAGTTCTTAATCAGCACATTTAAATTTAACCACCACCACCCACATCAACAGGTGGACAGAACAGCGACTTCACCATTGGGAAGAGTTTTATTCGACTCAACATGATAGGGATTCTCCAGTTTGTGCAATAATGGATGGTTAGCCTTTTTAAAATTAAATTTCTTGACCAATAGATTAGGTGCAAAAGACACATCGACCAGCCGATTTAGTTCAAGTACTATCAAATACACAAGATGGGACGATTATCCTTAGGTTATAATGGACACTCCTTGTAAATTTGAAGCA
>JAUIMW010002989.1:0-10060 GCA_033557785.1 Enochrus cinctus | reverse complement strand
CAGCTTCGCTTTAAATTAACTAAATATACAAGGGTATTATCATGTAGATGTATGGTTCTGAAATAAACAGCTGGGTGTAATTGTTTTACAGGAGAATAATCCCAAGCATTGTAATTTGTTATTAAGTTGGTTTATTTTTTGAGAAGAATAAAAAAAATAAGAAGCCGAAAGAGGTTATGAATTAAAATTAATTTAGTTTTATTTCATTTAATTCGATATCTAGACGTCACACTGACACGTGATTTACTTCTTGTTAATAAGCATGACATTTTATTAATTACTGAAACTTGGCTTATTCGTGAGCGAGGAGTAGTGATCACCTTGTTTGTTTGGGAGACTTCAATGTAGATGCCCTAAGTGTTGATTGTAATGTCAAATTTTCGGAATTGCTGGAGGTGTACAATCTATCTCAGATAATGGACGCTCCTACAAGGATTGCTGGTATGCTGGAGATGCATAATGTTGCGGATCACTCGCCTAGAACACAGTAGGGTTCCCGGCGATTACGGCGTTATCATATAGTAATTTCAATACTATTGACTTGCTGTTCCGTATTGTCTTCATATCTCCGAAAAATAAGAACTGTGAGGGAATCGATTAACTGTGACTAATAAGTATTCTGCCTCCTCGTGTGTGAAACATTGTTGTTTTCACTTGTATGCAGACGATTCCCAACTTTATTCCTCCTTTCCTACGTGAGACGTTCAGGATGTGCGCCACATCAACGATGATTTGGAAATGCAAACTCAAGTATGCCGGACTCACTGTTTGAAACTAAACCCTGGCAAGTCTTCACTGCTCCTCTTTTGCAGCAAAAAAAAAGTTTGCATCTGGAACAGAGTATGATGATTATCTCGGCCGGGGATGTTCTGCCATTTCTGAGGGAAGCTAAGAGCTTGGATGTACTTATCGACACTGATCTAGCAGTTGTTGCCAGAAGAGCGTATTCCTCTCTTAAAGGTATTAACCCGTACCGACATTTTTTGAACTCCTCCTGGACGCTATTTATGTGATGCTCTGGTTCTAAGCCACCTTAATTTTTGCATCGTGGCCTATGGGCTTTGCTTAGATTCTCAGGACTTCGGTAGGTTGCAGAAGATTCAAAATGCCTGCCTACGTTTTATATATGTTACATGATGCCATGCCTGATTTATCCTGCAATGAATGGAGTAACTAAGGGTCCATTGGTGGAACAGTTAATTAGCAACTTAGTTGCGGGTCCACTGATTTGGGTGCCTGATTGGTATGAACTTTTTTTATATTGAATTTTCCTGTATTATGTAATTTATACCAATAAAGTATTATTATTATTATTATTATTAAAAATTCTAATTTTCCTAAAATCTGATATTGTCTCCTGCATACTAACATATAACCCCATCGCCAGTGCCATGCCAACCTTCTAAACCACTACGTTCGTAGATACCTACTCCAACATCGGGTGTATTGACAGCAAAGCACTATCACACAGCCATGTCTCAGCAACGCAAAATTAATTCATTCAGTAAGATTTCAGTAACATATTTCTTATTCACAAGGCTTTTTCAGTTTTTTTTAATTCTCTATCTCTTGTTTTCTATTCAGTTTAACTTTTTGTGCTTTCTCAGTAAGCTTAATTTGATTTCATTGCTTCAAGATGTCTCATTTTTTTTAGATTTGCTTTTAATTATATTATAATAATGAATTTTGTTTAAGTTCTTGTTGTTACCTTTGCTGTTAATAAATTGATTTATTATTATTAATTTGTTGTATATTGTATGTCAAAATTACACATAAAACGTCTATACCTGCAGAAATGGTGGATGAGCACTGTATATACTTATTTAATTCGGTTTTAACGTAAATTTTTACATAAAGCTGAGAGTTACTAGTTAGCATAGCGCCCTGTGGTTTGGTGAACCACAATGATAATACCTGTACGTCAGGTCATAAAATGTAGGGACAGTGTAATCAGAATTGTGTGGTTGATTCAACAACGGTAATGCATATTCGATGACTGGAGATTACAACCCTTAACAGGCCACCTGGTGATTGTAGAACACGGTCTATGTCTCACAGGTCTTGTAATTACTTCGTAAAAACCGCACTAAGAAGCTGCTTCTAGCGATTTTTATTAATTACGAGCTTTAATACCGTCTTAGAGGAAAATATTTTCTAAAAATTTAAGATAATTAAAAAAAGTTTTAAGCGGGTAATGGCGTATTATGTTTTTTTAATATTGGCTGTATATTTTAAAAGAATCCTTCACACTTGAATGACAATTTAAGAAAATTTGTTAACTTACTCTTTGGCGCCCTCTAACAGGCCCTTGGTAACCCCCATCGCCCTGGCCTCTCTGAAAAACAAGAAGGGGTAGAATTAATAAAAAATAACTTTGGAATCCGCATGCAACATGATAACTGGATCAACACTTAACGTGGATATTCCAAAGCTCTACGTGTTTAAAATCAACAAAGCTCGCGCATTTATTTGGATGTTAACCAGGAATTGAATATACAGAAACGTGAGTTTGAAATATCCACTTGACTACACGTATTATATTAACAAGCAAATAAATCGTATGAGCGTATACATTGTTGTTTATTTCTGATCATTGAAAAGACAAGAATAAAGAACAAAGCCAAATAAATAATATCGGGGGAAGGCGAGAGCGAAAAGCGGAAATTATAATTTCAAAATTAACGGTGTTGGATGGGAACCGTATTTTTTATTGTAGCTCATGGCGAGGCATCGGCACCTCGATGAAAATATTTTTCATCTCTAATCTTCTTACTACACAGTGTAATGAATTATTTATGCACTCGGATTGTATTTGGACCGCACTAAATATTTAAATTTAAACCAGATTAATGACGAGCAATTTTTGCTCTTGCGAGTCGTTCGTCATGCAAATTATTATTTAAATTTCAGATTAATCTGCTTATTTTGCTCTAATTGCTATACTTTGTATCTTTAATTTATAATATAAATGGTGATATTTCGTGTAAACGTACACCCTTAACCTCAATCTGCGAGCGTGTGTATGCGCTTAAATATTTCTTAATTAAAATTATTGAAGTGTTGTTCGCTCTCTTGAAACGAAAGCTCTTTTTATTTATTAAATTATTTTTGTTTCTCTAGCAGGAGCCTCAATGTATGTTTTCTAAGTGGGATGGAAAATATTTTATAATTAGAATAGTATAATAATGGGAGCGTAAATGGTGGAGCATTAGCTTTAATTTTATGCACGTAATTACCGTAGTGAGACTGCGACTGGATTGGTTAGAGTAGATATGCGACATTAATTCCTTATGTGAAGTGATGGAGTAAAGCACGCATTAACTTCAAAAATAATTTCTTAAATCCACGAAGAAATAATATATTTTTAAAAAACTCACGCACAAACTTTTAGGGACGTTTGAATGATTAATAGAAATGGATTCCTTTATGACAATAAAATAAAAAACTAATTTCGTTTATGGTGAAGTAAAAAACCAATAGGTTACCTTCTGACAGTTGACATGTTAGTTATGTGATAAGAAGAGCAGGTCGAGTCTGTTATCTAAGTTGGAAAAATCAAGTTGATAAGTATTACGTATAATAAATGTATAAGTTGGGAAATTCTTCTGACGGAAAAAAGTTTTCCGTTGATGGATTAGCGTGCCACCGAAATCCCTAGATTGATCTACGTTAATCTATATTTGAACTTTTTTAATAATATTTTTAAAGCAAAATACAATCTATTATATCTATAGTAGACAGTGACGTTCCCTAATGCAGTGTAATTTATATTTTGTTCCCTAATATATTACCTATTCCGTCTTTCTTACAAACAAAAAGAAAACAAAGAATTATTTATATCGTAATTTCGTTTTGATTGCTTTCATGCCGGGCGTGGGTGGGGATCGAGAAGCAAAAGTTTAAAATCAGTTTAGGCTTTTCACGAAAATAATTAATTTGAATTTATATGGCTTATTTTTAATGTACAGGGTAATTTTTGGCCGTTCTAAAGTGACCCTACACTCATAAAACTTGAGCAAAAATGAAATTAAAACCTTCACAGAAAGTTATTAATAAGTTTTCGTCCTATATTTCGTTAGATGAATTGCCTAAAACTTCAGGAAAGTTTGCTTTTGTAATCAAGGATAAAAAATTAATAGATTCTACTAAAAGATAATTGCATTTGCTGAAAGTTGTAAATGGTACTGCCTTTCTTACGACTTTTCCATTTGGTGTTGCTTGGCTGCATTGTAATTATTCTTTTTTTGACATTTTACTTCGACCAGCGAAAATCAAATGGAAAAACAACCGGTCTCGATAAAATTTTTAAGTTTTCTCGCAAAGTAGCATTAAAATTTAGAGCACATTAAACAGATGTATTACAGCTGGTAATAAATATCGGAATCCAATAAAAGAACAAAGGCAAGTAATGGCCACTGCATTCAATTAACGATCTCGTTCTGTCTCAATCTCATATTTTAAAGCTGTGTTTATCTGTCGTTAATCTTTCGCTTCTGCCACCTCTCTCACTCTGGCTGTTTACTAAAATTTCAGCACCATAATTTTCGACCACCATTACGACGTTTGAACATTTCTATTACCGTTTTATTCAATGTTTCTCTCTGCATCTCCTCATGAATATTTAAACATTTCACTCCCGAGTAATTTTACACCAACGGCACCCGTACCGTGAAGCTGTACAAATTAGTTCCGCTATTACACTAAAACAGATTATTGGAAATGGTTATAATGTAACTTGAGAGAACTTTGATATTTCGTTCCTCGTGCGACGTGTGAATGTGTTAATTTCTAGGAGAGGTTAATTCATAATTAACGTGCATATGGCCACGACAGCGCCGGAGACCTATGGAGATCTACATTTGCCATTTCGGTTCCATCTGGCTCTGTTATATATGCGCCTGTATACGTGTTACCCGCAGAAATTGACAGAAATTGCTATAATACTGGAAATTCTGATTAAACCTATGGATTGATACAAATACGTCTGCAACACTCATTAGTAATTAAGGTTGAATTCCGTGCATATAGAACTTCGTTCTTAAACTAAACTTGATTATTTACGTGTCACATAACTCATCATGGATGTAACTTTCTATACGACTTGTACTTGAGTTAACATGCTGGTAAAATTTAAAATTAGTTAAAATTTTGGAATCCTCTAAAACGAAAACTAATTAGATAAAATAAATCCCAACTCCAAGAAGTTTCCCGGAATTGGATTCCCTGGTTAGAAAATAAGTGGAACACGAGAGCTACACGCTGCAACAAAATAAATAAAAATAAGTAAACTAGGAAGGTGTGTTACGTAAGCTATGCAATTTCGAATACTTCAGGATTTCATCCGCGGTATTATCGTCACATTACAGGTAAAAGCTATATATACATAGGACGGGGCTCTAAAAATAAACTTGAAGAGAGAAAACTTCCAAACAAAAATTTACAGCAGGAAATCAACATGATATTTGACATATATCTGGAGAGAGTTTAAAGTTGCACGTCTCCAGAGCGTACATGCAAGCAGATGGAGGTGTTGAATGTTGCACTCCAATTTTGATTAAAAGAGGCGAGTTCAGATGCGAATCTCTCTCTCCAGACGAATGTCAGGTGTGTACTTGTAATGGGGTGAAATGTGCGATGACATACCGTACTCCTCTCTTTTCGTACCTTAGACGACCCTATCTCCCTGGTAGAAATGCCCATCTTCTTGTGTTGTCTAAGTTGCACCGGATATATAATTTGATAATAATGGGTGCCGATGTTTTTGACCATCTCTTGGTTCTGTGTGTACTCCCTGAGGAGTCTCTCCACTTCCCCTGCAAAAGAAAAAAATAGATAAATATGAGTTAAATAAACTTTCGAACGTAATTAGACATGTAAAAAGTACCCAGGCAATTATACAAAACAAGACGCAAACTAAGCAAAACGTAGCAATTCAAATTTCTTTCCATGCATTTATAGTGACGATATCATCACCCAAGGAGTATTTTCTGCCATATCTGAGGTTAACGTGAGATCCTTAATTGCCCGGAGGAACTTAGCTGGGAAAACCCCAGAGAAATTGGACGCAAGTGTTTAATTTAATCTTGAATAACAATTTGGAAGCAATAAGACTCCTCCGCAGAGTAGACAAGGCTGTAATAATCAGAGTGCTCAACTAGCCGTGACGTCTGATGGCTATGAACTATGAAAGTCTACATTTCCCGAGGCACGCAAACTACTATTGGACTAATCGTGAAATGTTTTATGCCAGCGGTTTCATTAGAAAGACCGGCGACTGCGGCGAGGAAAATACCTCCGCCACTCCCTCGCCTCTATTTACACTAAGATGTCTCTCTTAATAAAAAGAACTCGTACGCACATAAAAAACTTTTAATGGCCTCTTTTTTCCAGGCGCCTTTATTAAGAATTTTAAATTGCTCCTTTTTATAATAACTGTTTTTTTATCGAAGATATGTTAATACAAGTTTAATATTGTAACGCAAAATGTAATATCCGAGAAGTTCACGGAAATATTATATTCAATACAGCTTATGAATTTCTTCCAAGTTAAGCACACAAGAGCCTAAGGGTACGTGGAAATTGTTTATTTTATGCCTGCCTTTAGACGTATCTCGCACAATATATAATCGTTTTAGTTGGTCGTTGACATTGAATGCGATTAGAAGTTATTATACCATAAATATTTATTTTTGAGGGCAACGTTACATTTTATGTAAACTGTAACGCTGGCGAGCTTTATGGATGACGTCCGTTCATCTTAAAATTTCGCGACAAATTTTCTACTTTATGTTGTTTTAAATATTTTTTGA
This sequence comes from Enochrus cinctus, assembly GCA_033557785.1. Classification (NCBI taxonomy): domain Eukaryota; kingdom Metazoa; phylum Arthropoda; class Insecta; order Coleoptera; family Hydrophilidae; genus Enochrus; species Enochrus cinctus. The sequence continues at coordinate 3,251 of JAUIMW010002989.1, read as the reverse complement.
TGATCGTATTACGAGATATCGGTTTTATTTCTCAAAATTTTAATGGCCTCTTTTTTCCAGGCGCCTTTATTAATCACAAATAAATTGATTTTGTTGAGGTACTCATAGATTCATACCATAAACTATTTACTGGAATGGTCTCCTAGATCTCCAGACTTCAACCCATTGAATTTTTTCTATTGGAAGACTCCGAAAGCAAAGGTGTACCAGCGACATATCCGCACAATAAACAATTTCCTTTAAAGAATTTTTAGTTCTGCAGTGGCGCAATTTTCTTCTAAGAAGAGGCAATTGTAACATTGGTGAATTTGGTTGACTGAGTTGTAAATTAAAACGGCTATTTATGGAAGAGTTTATAATTAAAAAGAAATTTCAATTGGCATATTTTAAATATAGCGGATTCCAAATTAGTTATATGCAAGCTATGCTATTCCTGGGAAAGAGCATTATTTCCTCTAAAGGCAATATTCGATATTTGATACTTTAAGAGCTAGTCTATTGACCTCACAATATTCGGACAGCCTGTCCAAATCCTCCTGGAGCTCCTCACAGCACGTCTCAGTTCTTAATAAATTTTCAAGTCATCAGCATATAATTAACATTTTCAGTTAATTATTGATGATTTAATGTAGTTCACATCGCAACCGAACCCTTTCCACTTCTTATAAAATTTGTTTTTATTAATTAAAATATGAATGGTGTAACTCAAAAAACCAATTAGGATAATTACTATTTTTGGTTTTTTTTAACAGATACAATAATATGATAATTTTAATGTGTTTTTTTGCAAGTTGTCCCAGTTAAATTCTTGTAGTTTTTGACTAATATTTATGTAATAGGCCCTAAAAAATCTACGAGCTACTCTATGTGCAAAGTTTAAGTTAAAACACTTAACCTTTGCGCATAGAGTACCTTAATTAATATGGATATCGTACGTCTTCGACACCGCCACTAAAACACCACCACCTTCCTTTTTTCATGTAGATACAAGCTACCTATCTCTTCTTACCACATTATAATCATCACCAAACAACTCTGCACTCGAAAAACTACCCCTAAGACAAGCCTCAGTTAGACAACACCTCAAAGTCAGCAGCAGCATTCAGTAAAAAACATACCTTTTCTCGTTGAGCTTAGTAATCTTACAGCAAAACAAACTATCTTAAGAGGCAACCCTCTGATTAGTAAGTTGTATTTCATTTCTAAAAAAATTATAATATCGTTTTTAACGGCCCAAACTCGATGCAGGACTGTACCTAAGCTTAGCCACCGAACTTGGTTGTGATAAATAACATCTTTATATTTTCAATCAAGATCCTGAAGTAAATATTTAAATTGTCTATGATTAAGTCCCCTTGAACGAATATAATTTACTAATTTAACTATAACAACTGTGACATGTTCCATATGTAGTATATTTTTGCACTATACAATGGATTAGAATTACGTTATGGTTAGGATCAGTTTTATAAATTTTATCTTATATTCTTTTGACTACTCCTGTTTCATTGACTGCAATGACAGAAGTTCTTCGACTATTTCGAAATTCTCATTATAACGTATAAAAATTAAGAACTGTTTGGTCCGTAATTTCGTCAAGTGCAAGATAATACCATTCTACTGAATCTAACGTAAATGATAATTGCTGGTTTATATTATCACTGATGCATTCAATTCTTCGGGTTACAGTTCGTCGAGACAAGCTAAAACCCTCAAATTTGTGTTTTATATCGGGACAAATAATTTTACTTGCGTCAATTAAACACTCCTTAATAAATTCCCCATCAGAAAAGGGTTTGTTATGTTTGGCAATTTGATAAGCAATACTTAAACTTGTGATGGTTGCAGCTTCTTGTTCAAGATTCTGTCGATTAAATTCACTTTGCTGACGAAATAAATTTTGAACTAATTTGTCCGTTGCTTTTTTTCTAGCTTCTAAAGTTAAGTATGCACCATATTCCGATAGCTTAGTGGTGAAATGTCTTTTGATATTATATTCTTTCAGAACCGAGACACTTTCTTGGCAGATGAGGCAAATAACCTTATTTTTCACTTCAGGAAAAAGGTATTTTGTTGTCCATTGTTCATTAAAAACACGACACTCTAGTTCAATTTTTTTCATTTTAGTGAAGGGCTTTAAGTATTTTTTTTATATAAATTATTGATATTGACACTGTAATTACTGACTACGTAAGTAAGATGCACAGATTACAACTGAAATTATCAAATTTATGCAGTAACATACGGATACACGAAACCTGCCTAAGGCAGCAGTCGAATCGACCAACTATACTGCAAGCGAAGTGTTTGACTGAATACGACGCGATATAGTTGGAAAATTTAAATAGTTTCTTTTATGTGTGCAAAAATACTATTTGTGCCAGTATCATCACATAATTTATAATAATTTTCTTCTATGTATTTGTCGCAGGTCGCACAAAATACCTTAGCGGGCCGCATGTGGCCCGCGGGCCGTAGTTTGCCCACCCCTGAGATTGAGTATAGAATAAGATACGAACATTATTTCAATTAAACAAAATCATTACAGGTTAGAAATGTGCATTGTTTTGGCAATCAAAACACACTGTTGTCCCGAAGGGATATGTATCTTATTCTAGAGTGTTTTACTGTTTTAAACAATGCACACATCTTAACCAAATATGTTTTATTTGCCAAAATAGACCCACACTTTTTGAGCAGAAGCTGTACTACATTGTTTGTTTGCTTGTCCCGAAGGGCGATATATAAAAACTTAAGGATTCGCTTAAGCGAATCTCGGCGAGCAGCGAAGCTGCGAGTGTCAAGGGCCAAATTTTAAGAAAAATATATATAATATTAATATTACTACTACTACTACTATTACACCGGAAAAAACTAGAAAAACGTTGATAGTGCATGAGACTGTGTAAAGTGTGATTAAAGTTGATTCGGACAATAACGGAAGTATAAATTAAATCGGACAAAATAGAGCGAGAGTTAAAGTGTAGTGAGTAGTGAATAAGGGTGAAATTCCCATGATCACAGGAACGAAAAAAGAATCGAAGGCAGCTGATTTGACATTAGCTTTGTTTTTCACACAGTAGACAACCCACTCGCCATTAAAGTGTGAAGGTGGCATAAACGTAAAACATAAAAAGATTCCGCGATATTATTGACTGTTCTGAACAATTGTTCAAAAATTGAGAATAAGAAGTAATAGAAGCCGACTCGTTTCCAGTCAGGGAGACAGGGGAATGGATCGCAGGTCCGCA
>JAUIMW010002988.1:0-10062 GCA_033557785.1 Enochrus cinctus | reverse complement strand
AGTCTCATCAGTCGTTTCATCATCCACGTTAACCATAGCTTTTTGCTGTTGATATAGCTTCGATATTATAGTTAGATTGAAACAAGTTTTGTGCGTTGGACTTTACGGAATGTTTTGCCGAACTGTGTGTCGCTGAGGTTTTTATTATATACACGAGACTGAATGATATTGAGGAACATCTTTGATACATAACTCATTAAGATGATAATATTGTGTTTTGAACGTTTTGTTGTGCCTACTTTTTTGGGGAGTGGAATGATGGTTGAAGACTGGTTAACAGCTTCAGTTGTTCATTTTCTCTATCATCTCGTTACTTCCTCGCATCCAGTCCAAAGTAGTCCGTCACTACTCTACCTTGTCCTGCCTTAGCATTCACATCCACCAAGATTATCTTTACTTCTTCTCTTTTTGTGTACTTCAGGACTTTTGTCCTGCAGTCAATATGATCTTTTACGTTTATGATATGGAGATAGAGTAACAGTTTTCTTTTGTACTTTGTAAAAACGTCACTTTTGAATTGGATTTTGTCAAATTAAATTATCAATAATAATTATATGCTTAAGTATCTTTTTTAGATCTCATTTTCTTTTAAATTTTAATATTTATATATCCTTTTACTAATTAATATTATATCACTGTGTGTTTTATTGTGCTCTGACTCTGATAATCTACAGATACAGAACAATGAACTGTTGCATATTAAAATTAATGGAAATTTCAACTATAATTAAAAAAATCTTTATTTAATTTAATTATACACAAACACATAGTTAAACGAAAGCCTGGGAAATGTTTTAATTTTAAACTTTTTTAATTAATATTTTTAATATATAAAATATTAATGTAAACTCCCTTGACGAACATTTTGTTTTATGAAGGTTTTTTAGGAACCAATTACCTTCGACGTTATTTTAAAACAAAGTGCTAACATATACGGAATTCACGATTAAACTATGACAATCAACACTGTCAACGAGTAAATAGATAACCAGATAATGGGTCCGCCTATATAGGTAGATTACATTCTAATGGAACCGTCACCAATTATCTCTTTCCTATCAATGGCAATATTTTGTTTTCCATTTCTATTATGAATCGATCGACCTTACAGTCTAACTTGAATGTTTTTATTAATTATGAGTCTTAATCTAGTATCCTCAACAACTCAATCAACAAATTGCTGCACAAAAGATTCATTTCAGCCACCCACAACCAATAATTTTGGTGAAATGTTTCTGTGGGAACGTTCCTGATCAAAACATTGAATTAAGTTAATTTGCTAAAAAAATTTAAAAAATCAACTCAAAATAAAATATTTATACAATTGTTACCACCCTTCCGAAATGCTCATCCTTGGAGTTTACCATTACAACAAAAAAACACGCAACTGGAAACAAGCGAAAGTTCATAAACACAGAAACCTATCTAATTCAGAGGAAAACAGTCGTTATGTGATCCAGTGGAAATTCGCCTTCTTTTGTAGGTCACGACGAACTGGATTTAGTGCGGTTAAATATGAAAATAGAGGGGTGACCTTCGCTCAGTAACAAGGGTTGCAAGGTAGGACGGTGAGGGGCATAACTCAGCCAGGGTACAAACTAAACGGTTCCTCAGGGACTTCTCTTGACATACGGCCTCGCCTCTCTACAGAGGCACAATAAAGGCTCACCTTAGCCATCGTACACCAACAATCCGGCTAAAAATTGAGCGCGCTACATTTGATCTCTCGTCTTTTTTCAGAGGCGGACTTGAATTTACGATCTTCAGAATTTTCGCGAACAGCATATTGTCGAATACGACCCGGCCCATAATTACACCTACTTTCTTTTTATTTTCCTCTCGGTTTTGCCCCTGCCCAGAGCCTTTGGGTCGCTTTTATTGTGACTTAATAAAAACGAAATGGAAAAAATGGGCTATTTTTAAAGGTCGTGTAATAGCAGCTCGCGTTTAGAATTTTAATTATTTAAGAAAATAAGGTTTAATTAAGGCCCGTTCGACTTAACCAAGCTATCTTTCTCTTGAGCTTAAATTCACGTACAAATGAATGTTTTGTCTTTTAACATATTTTTTAATTGCAGGTGTGCCGTTGGCGTGATGGATGGGAGGCACAACGCCTCGAACCAAGCGGCGCATACTACAACCACCATTGCCCCTGGTTTTGAAGCTAAAACCCTTAGCCCAGACGAACTGGAGAAAATAAATTATTATAAGGAATATGATGTTATGACAGGAGTGCGTATAGCCGCCACTCTGGGTGGTTTTTTTGGCCTAATGGTTATATTAGTTCTTTACAAATCGAAATCAAAGACTGAAAAGGCTCTAGAGGATCCGAATTTAGCCGCAGCGGCCGTAAGGGAAGCCGAAGAGGAAGAAAGGCAGATAGCAGCTGCGTTAGAAGCTACAGCGTACGAGCAGCTCAACCTTCGAAAAGCCAGGAGGTCCTTAGACACTTGTTCTCCGACAGGCTGGGTGAGGAGCAGCACCAGGTTTTCTTCAGTGGGAGGTTACAGTAGTCTTCTAGAACCACCAACAAGGACACATTCTAGATTGCCGTGTTCCATAGACGAGGATTCCCCTCCTGAAGACAAATCTTTATACGACGATATATCAACTTTTTACCATAGGTAAGTTTAGCATTTTCATCAGCAGTTTTATCGCCATTTAAATCCAGTTGAAAATATTTTTAACACGTGAAATCCCGAGTTTATGTGGGTAATAAACGGCGCAGACAAACAAGTTGATGTATTTACTTAGGAGCGTGCGAGCTCCCAAATAAATCAAAAGTTGAAATCGTAAAAACCACGGATGAAACATTTAATCGACGTTTTATCGATGGAATTATAAATCGCTTACTGTCTTATATCTTTGGCAGTTACTTTGCTTTCGGTCGGGGAGATAAGAAAAACTGTTCGGATATCCCGTAAATCTCCCTTTTATTTTTAGATCGGGTCAATTATTCTTTTGTCCCGAGCGAATTAATTTAGTTTAGTGGAGGGATATGCGTGTGGGAATACAACTTCTTAAACTTATTTAATCGAATTATAAGGAACTCGTTTAGTGACTCCATTAATATATTAGTTTTTTTTTCGAGAGAGAGAGAAAGGTTATTTGTAATAATATATTTTGTTACAGGTATCTCGATGTGCCAAGAAGATCCAGCAACATAACATGCTCTTCATCAGAAAGCTCTTATTTAGAAAGAAGAGGATCAGCAGTGATACTAGGCCTGCCGGCGATGCCGGCACATAAAAACCGAGGAAAAAGAAGACAATCTTCACCTTTACCGGAAGTCTATGACTTTTACTATCCCATTGATATCAGGGTCATCCAGCCCACGCCAGGTGGTTCTCCTTGCGGGAGCGAAAGAGCGTTGTATGATGTACCAGCAACTAGTCTAACACCACGTTTAGCACCTCTAGCTTCGATAAGCAGTTGTAACACTTCGTTGGCTGTAGACTATCCAGATTTGGAAGCAAACTCGTTTGCTTCAGATTCAGTGTTCCGCGACGAAGAATGTGAAGATACAGACGAAGAAATCGATCCTTTTTCAACTGACAGTGACATTAGTGATTCAGACAGAGGTGCTTGTTGTAGAACAGTATCTAATAAACTAGACTATAGCAGATCCAGCAAAGAAACGCTGACTCCGAGCGGGAGTAGTGAACGACCACCTTGCCCATTGCCATCTCCTTCACAACGATCTTCCACGCAGTCTCTAACTATGATAGGCGAAATAAATGAGAAACATAGTTTATCATCAATACCTCTAGCGGATAGTGCCTCTAAACCTTCGACCAAATTAGGAAACTCGGGTAAATGGTCTGAGGAGACACTTTTCTAGCAAATTTATGTTACACTCTATGTGTAGTGATTGTCTAACATATCCGTGGCTCATTACTTTCTAAATATGTGCTGTATTAACACGAGAGCCAAAATGAAAATGACCAATTGTAAAAAAAGTATTCAAATGCTTGTGCCAAATGGATTATTTCTGAATTTCGATGACTCCTTTATCTTTGAGTTGACAATTCAAAGTTCTAGTTTACTCATAACGTAAAGTATTACATTACTTCCATTTTTTAACAGCATATATTTATAAATGATAGTCATAGGCATTATATGAATATATTTGAAGTATATGAATCACATGGGAATTTCTTTAGATCTACAAGGTGGATGTACTTTATTATTATTATTATTATTTTTTAATCCATGAACATTTCATATGTGGTATTGTACTAAAAAGGTATTGATCCATGTGAAAGATTTATTGAAATTGTAAATTGTATATAAGATTTATAGAAATTTTATGTTGCACATTATATTTAACAATTGTTGTGGTAAATTAATGCAATAAATGTAATTATTGTTAATTTTTTTTAATATTCTTATTTTACAATAGGTCATTTCCCTTTGTATGATTGGTATTAAAGCCATCTGAAGACATTGCCCGCCACAAACTACTCAGTTTATATTCTCTGTCATGATGGCACTCCCTGGAAGTTTTTCCACGCCAAACCGTCAATTACTAAATTTCGTCTTTTTCCTTCCACCGGTTTAAACATCCTTTGCTGGCTACAGTTCTAAAATTGTAGTTAACTATGCTCACTGACTCAGGAGTGTCCTCCTATAGCCTTCTAAATTTGTAACTTGGTAGAACTTGCTCCACTTTCGTGATCAAATAATATTGAAATAAATAAATAAAGTCGCCGCGTGAAACCCCCAAGAGAACAAAGAGTTTATGCGCTGTTCTTCCCTAGAGTTGAAACTTGCTGTATTTGAAGTGCATTTTGTCTGTAAAAAAGTTAAGAACAAGTTATGTGACCTGCAAAAAACTGCAACTACAAATTTAAGTAACTAATAATGTCTTAGAATAAAGCAATATATAATGTTTTTCCAACTCGAAAATTCATTCAGGAAAAGGGTGGAAATCATGGAGGCTCTCTCGGAACTAGTGTTGAATATACAGATTTCTTTAACAAAAAAATAAATATTAGGAGCAAACTTGCTAAATGAGAAAGGTTTTTCTTAAAGCGTTTAGATTAGATGCCGAAGCCAAAAAAAATAGATAAAAATTAAAAAAAAAATACAAATTTAAAATTAACCATTAGATAATTTATTTGCCACCAAAAATCGAATTACATGGCATTATTCCATCTAATTGAGGTATTCCTGGATGCTGTACAGGTACCCGTTCTTAATAAAAAGTTATTTTGGTATACATACTTGACACAGACAAGTATCATACAAACTAGGTAAGGTAAGTATGCCCTCTCTCTTAAACACTTGTAGCTTTTTCTACTGCCAAGCCCACACAAAGCTTAACTGGTTTTCTTTTGCAGAAGGGACATAACCATATATGGCCACAATTTGAAAATAAGTTAATGTAATAAGTGCAGTAAGTAAGATCTGCTTGAATCATTGATTTTGCTGGCAGATAGAATAGAATTAAGTTTAAATGAAAAACTTCCACATATAATGTTATTTTTAAACTACCCTCTAAACAGCATATTTTTGCTGTGTAAAGTTTTTTTCATTTGCCAGTCTCTTAACAAGTGGACTATTTATATATTATATATTTATATATATTTTTTACTCTTTCTTTAATTAAACTAAAACTATTTTACAAACTGTTCGCTAAACAACCTATTATTACTGTGTAATTTTGTCACAAGGTATCCGACTTTGTTGAAAAATTTCTTTATATTGTTATTTTTATTTATGTTAATTGTTTAGGACTATCCCCGCAACTTACTCATTACATCCTGCCATAATTGGTTTCACTCAGGTGAAGGATTCTAATTTTAGAAAGAAAATTACCTTTTTGCAAAAATGGTGGATGAGCACACACAAAACAGGGTCGAAATAAAAACGTCAAAAAAACACCTTTAGAACCCAAAAATCGCAGTTTTAACTTCCGTTTCCATATCTTAGGCACAAGGGCTTGTACCTAAACCCATAAGAATTCAAAAAAGTATTTCTATAGTGGGTCAAAATAGACAGGTCAAAAACGATAAGATTTTTCTAGCTTCTACGCATACTTTCTTGGATTTTTATGGCTTCAGATAAAAGCCCTTCTGCCTAAGGTGTGGAAACGGACGTTAAAACTACGATTTTTGGGCTCTAAATGTGTTTTTTTGGCGTTTTTATTTCGACCATGAATTGCGTGTGTACATCCACCATTTTTGCAAAAAGGTAATTTTCTTTCTAAAATTAGAATCCTTCGTCTGAGTTGAACCAATAGTAGCAGATTGTAATGAGTATGTTGCGAAGATCGTTTTAACGTATTCACATAAACATAGATAACAAAATATAGAAGATTTTTAACAAAGTCGGATACCTTGTGACAAAATTACACAGTAAGAATAGGACGTTGAAAGGATAGTTTATAAAATAACATTATAAGTAGAAATTATTCATTTAAACTTGATATTTTATTTTAACTATGAATTGTTTTTTCCCACTCTCTTTACTTATTTCAAATAAAAAATAAAAATTTTTGAATTGCAATAGTAAAATGTTATGGAAATGTGTCCTAGCTCTTTAAGATGTGATATTTTTAAACCAAATTTTTCTTAGGATGAAGAAACATAAAAAGTAAGAATTTCTGGCTCTTCCTAGAAGAAAATAAAAAAAACTTTATGATTTATTTTTTTAGATATTGCATGTTTTTAGGTCCAAATAAAGCCTTTGTTCCAAGAGTGAAAAATTATTTCTAAAAACTACGAATTTCTGTTTTCTTTTCTATAAAAAAAAACTCCAGTTTGTGGGAGATGGACATTCTCCTGGTAATATTATATGTACTCAGGTGATGGATTCTAATATTAGAAAGCGAATTACCTTTTTGCAAGAATAGTAGATGATAATGCTTCTGAGAAAAAAAATGTACAATGGAATAGGTAGGTAGTTACATAGTATTCCATTCAAATTTATAATAAAAAACTTCTCTTATAGAGTCAAATACCCTCTTCACCAAGAAGTTCCTCAGTTCAAGTCTTAATCTTCCATTTGGCAATTGTTGCATCTGCTTTGGTAATTTTTTATATATCTCCTTTATATCACAAAAAAATCCAAGTTTTTTCTCAGGAAACAGGCACACTCCAATATGTATATTCCTGTCAAGGTAAGTATACCTTTTGCTATAAAATTTTCCTTGCAGGAATACCTGTATTTTAAGTACAATAGCGGTCTTACACATTTCTTTCACAGAATAAAAATTCTCCATCTATAACCATCAACACTGATTTCTTTCTCGTCGTTCTTTAGGCTCTCTGTCTTCTCAAGATTTAGTCTTAAACTGTTTCCATTAAACCATCGTTTCAGATCCAAAAGAGTGTCCCCCAAGCTGGATTGCAGATCACATATGCTCAGTCCTGTGCACAAAATGGATGTGTCATCAGCATACAGGACCATGAGCCTCCATATTCCTTGAGGTAAGTCATTCATGTACACTTGCTGAGATAGGACTCAAAGAGTTTGAGAACATAGAACTGTAATTCAACACATCACATCGATGATAACCGAGAATAGTGCACTCGCATTATATTTAAGAAATTTTTAAGGAATTGTTGGTGCAAGAAACATTCTATGATTTATTTTTCCCATATTTGCATTTGCATAGTACTTCTTGAACTATTTGGTTGACAAGCTTTGATAAAGTAAGCATTGATTCTGTTGATCGTCTCCATGTCACTCACCATGCTGTTTAACATCACCAAATGAAATATGATTTCTTTTACTAGAATTTAAGATTTAACGTAGTTTTTGGTTTGTTCTTGGAATTCCTGATTTGCCTTGTGAAATGAGTCTTTTTTACTTGTGAAATTACTGCTCGTAGAGTGTCACAGTATCTCCTAAAGTACTCTCTGGTGATTAAGCTCATATTCATTTCATTGTAGAGTAGTTTTTTTGTTGTTGTTAAAGTTTGGTTCATCAGCGTTGGTAATTATTGCATGCAGCACCTGGGTATAGCGATCAGATGAGACTGTGGACAAATTGTAAGGTTCATAGGTTTTTCTATTTGTTAGAAAATTATACAGCAATGCATGTGATCTCCTCAATACTTTTGTGGGTTCCTTTACAGAGTATTGCAGGTGTTATTCGGTGATAATACCAAAAAAGCTTTTTGTGTTTATATCATTTATGTTCAGAAGGTTCACATTGAAATCCCCATTAACAAACAGACTCTATTTGTCCATCTTTAAGCTAATTCCATTGAGCAACTCCTCCAAACACTGTAAGAACTCTCGTGGATAATGACCAGATATGTATGAGCATACCATTATAGTTGAAATATTTTCAATTACTACTGCTCTACATTCCATAATGTATTTTCTACTTTTCTGTTTCAGATCCAGTATCTCAACACAGTCGTACTTCTCACTTCAAATAGTATTGACCAAAGAAAATTCTTGAAGGTCAAAAATTATAAATTGAAATGAAGTAAAAACATAAAGAAAAAAGTTATATGGACCATCTGCTATTTAAAAAGGGAAGTTTCTTGTCAGTCTGCTTAAAGTAGTTGCATACCTACCGGATTAATGCATTCTTTTCTTTCTTTCATCTTTTCTACACATGTTTACATGATGTCAAGCAAAGCAAGACCCTCTCTGTTAGCAGTTCTCTGACCTTGATTTTAAATGACTCCAGTTCTTTTAGTTCTTGGCAAGTTTTATCGCCATATAGTTGGTTCCTTGTTGGGCTTTGCATACTCGATGGTAAGGAATTGCCAAATGTGATGCATATACTTATGTTGCCTGCAGGTTTCAGTTGGTGCCAGGTCATATATCATCCGTATTCCCTTTTTCTGCAACCAAAAGATAGTGATCATTTCTGGTGTCAGTCCCCATATCTGGATGCCATAAGTGGCTATGGAGTGAAAGTATACATAATAGAGTGACATGGTCATATCCAGGGTCAGTATATTTTTTACGGTCTTTATGCAGTAAATTGCCGATGTAAATTTCTTCCTCAATGTTTCTGTGAGCGTGATTCCTAGGAACTTCATAGATTTGTTAGTTACGTCTTGTGTTTTTCTTGTGTAAAAGGTAAGTACATTTGTTTTGTCCTCATTCATCAGTAGTTCGTTTTTGTTGAAGCAGCTCTTTGCTTCTTTTAATATGTTTTGGGTTGTTACTTTCAATTCGTTAATGTTTTTTCTTGTGTTGATGAAAGATTTGTCGTCAGCGAATAGGCAAACTTCTTCGAAGTGTGTATTTTGTTGTAGATCATTTATATATATCACAAATAAAATAGAACCCAGTACAGAACCTTGCGGAATTCCCTTGGTTATGGCTCTCCACTTTGATTGGCCATCTTTCCAATGCACCTGTTGTTGTCGATTTTCTAGGTAGGAATCCAGCAGCTTAGCCTCACCATCTTGTATCCCGTAATTCTGGAGTTTTTTGCCTAGTTTTTGATGGTTTTTATTTTTCAGTTTTTTTATTATCATTTTTATTTCTTGTTCTGTTGTTTCATGGCAAGTGATCTGTTTTTCCATGTAACTCTGATTATCTTTTACCTCCTATTCTGGATGGAGCATTAAAGCTTGGTTTTAACCCGTTTTCAAAAAGTATCATCATGTTTTCTGCAAGTATTGTTGTTTCTTGGACGTCCACATTATAACCCTCTGCAATGAAAATGTCTTCTTGTTTGTATTCATTCCTTACTTTTTCTAAAGCCTCGTTAAATTTTTGTTGGAGATCTTCTTCATTTCCATTTGGAGATCTGTTTATGGATAACACAACCATGTTTAATTGTGAGATTGAGACTCCGCATATTTCTAGTGTTTTTCCTTCAATGTAAGAGTTGAGGTTTAGTGCTTTTGTGTATAGGTTCTGCCTGGTGAGAACCATGACCCCCCCATGTATGAATTTTTGATGTCAGAATTCAGCCGCTATGTTGTAATTATTTTTTTGAGAAAGCACTTAGTTTTTCTTTGGAGAGCCAATGCTCTGTTATGCATAGAATATCTATGTTTTCCTTTTATAGAGTATACTCCAACTCATTCTTTTTATTAGCTAAGCACTGAATATTTAAATTAGCAATTGAGTATTTTTTGCT
>JAUIMW010002987.1:0-10062 GCA_033557785.1 Enochrus cinctus | reverse complement strand
TATTAATGAAAGGAATATACAACAGTTTAGCCATTGACAATGACCCTCTGATATCCAAGCTCATCCTCGAAAATCATTGTTACTGCATGTGTTACCCGGTGTACAAATGTGAAACCAGATATTTTATTCAAAATTGTTGCCCTCGCTAGCTGCACATTTTTCTTATCTCTCTGGCAATTTGTTTTCTAATAGAATTGTTCAATTTTCATGGAAAACCGACCCATTGTTACATAATAGAATAGAAGTACTGCTCAGTTAGTGCATGTCCTATTGACGAAAACAAAAGCGAATAAGTCACATGTGAATCTTTCCCATGGTTTAAAACGATTGGAAAAGCATTGTTTGGTTACATTTAATTGATCTGCGAGTTTTCCTTGTGTTTGGTATTATCTTCGTCCAGCAATGTTTGCAAATCAACATCTTCAAACTTTTTCGGCTGTGGACCACTTTAGTTTTTAAAACCAATCAAAGCATTGTGATTTGTCAAGACGATACTCGCTGTGAGCTTCTACGAGCATTCGAATGATTCTGCTACAGTTTTCTTCAAAAGAAAGCAAATAATCGATGACCGCAAATCGCTAGAATTTGGCACAAACATCTATGCAATTATCACAAAAAATATGCATTGTTGTGTAAAACTTGTCTATTTATAGACTGAATATTTTTGGCAGATGCCAAAATTGAAAAAAAAATCGTAGTATACAGGGTGCAGGGGGTATCTATTGGCGGGTTCCGGTTCCATATTTGTAGGCCTGGTATCTGTAAACTCACTCCGCCCGCGTTGAAAGAGACACGATAGGAACAGATATTTCAACCTAATACGATTTCCTTGCCAAAAATGGCGACCTCACTTTCCGTTAAAAGGAAGCCCCTGATGTCGTCGGAAGGTCCAACAGAACATGATTACATGTATATTGACACCACACAATATGAAATGTACAAAGTATTGTTCTATAAGTTATTTTGTTGTAACGATATGAAGAGGTGACGGTAGTTATTAGCTTATAATAGAAACAAACTACATAATGCATCCATCGCGTCGAGCAAAACTAAAGCAATATGATTTATGATGTTCAAGAGCGCCAAGGCACAGCTATAGCCGCTGCAAAAACATATATTGGGTTTCAGGTAAAACGATAATGTTTGAACTGAGAAGTCAATACACGCTCAAACTCCCTGGAGAGAATCGGAAGGATGCTGACCGGACGCAGGTCTGACAGCTGTGACGCTTCGCGTTTCTTAGGTATTGAAAATACTAACGATTTTTTCCATCAGCCTGGAAATACACCGTCCGATGTATATGAATTAAAAAGATGTCGGAAATATGTTATTAGGTTGAGTAAAAAGTAATTTCGTATTTTTAGGTAAAATTCAAAGACTTAATTTTTATAGCAATAATTTTTATTTCTAAATGATATAGGCATCATTTTGATTAATGACTTTTTGCCATCTTTCGAGCAATTACAAAGTGCCATCCTCCCAGAATTTCTTAGATTTCTGAGCGAAAAACTGCTTAAAGTGCGTTTTGCAGGTATCCAAAGAAACGATTTTTGTATATCGTTTCTTTGAATGCTTGCAAAACGAACCTTGAGCAGTTTTTCGCTCAGAAACTGGGTCATTCTGGATGGATGGCATTTTAAAATAGCCTGAGAGATGGCAGAAGGTCATTAATGAATATGGTGCCTATGTATATCATTTAGATATAAAAACTATTACTATAAAAATTTAGTCTTTGAATTTTACCTAAAAATATGAAATTACTTTTTACTCAACCAATAGTTTTAAGGGACAGCACATTTTCAACAACAGTAAGCTCAAATTATTCGTTCCAGCATCACCAGACGAAACTGCATTTATAGCATTGTGTATGTCATCTTGAGATATTTCATGTAGAATTAAATTTGATGTTTTTTAATATATTGTTGTAAAATTTTAAAAGATTTATATCAGGAGCGTTTTTATCCCAGTTAATAGCGTGAAATACTGTAAATAGACCTTTAGTAATTTTTAAGTCGATAGGTATTATATATTACACAATTATGCAAATATCTAATTCATCTTTTTATGACATTTTATCTAAGCTTGTGATAAAATGCATTTCTGTAAGGTGACAGTATGACTATAGTAAAACTTATTACCCCCACTAGTGAAGAGTTTGAATTTTAACATAAAACTGTCGACCAGTGGTGTCAACTTATTTTCCAACAACTAATACAATACTTAGATACCAGTCCAAAGAAGGCGAGTCTGTTATGGAATCTATCGAGCGATGACACTTCACACGCTTAATCTCATTCCTCGGCCAGATTATATTTGTTAAACTTTAAATTAGTTACACCAGGGAATAGTACTTACCTTTATAGGACACACCAAGCATTATGTATTGTTCATTTCGCTTGAAGTGGAAAAAATTTGAATTATAATTCAGTTTTGCGGGACCATTGAAACGATATTTTCAACAATAATTATTAAAAAAAATATGAAAAAAAATCATGCGCTTTTAAAGATTTTTTATATCTATATATTTTGTTTCAAATTCTAAGGAAACATAAATGAATTCCCAAGTTTTTTTCTTAGAATTTTAACTTTTTTAATTAAAATTTTAAATATATTTAATTAAAGTCAATTATATCACATTCCTTATTTATAAAAATATATAACAAGTAAAAACTGTCCTTGGTCACATCTGTTTTTGTATGATTCTTGTGGACAAAAGTAAAGAATTTTCTATAGTTAGTATATTGCAGCTTCTTTAATAGCAAAGTTGTTTTTGAAATTGTTTACAATAGTGCACAGTTAACAATATGCCAAAGGATAAAAAAGTCTTTTAATAGACATTCGAGTCACAATTGTGATGGTGTGTAGGAGTAAGGCGACCATTAAATAAAAGATTTCAGTACACTTACTGCTCAATCAAACAGGATGGAAAAAACGTCAAAGTGTAGGGATGTTTTTCTGGTTTTGAAATTGCATCATAATTTAATATTGAAGGTAAGTACTTGGATAATTTGAAAAACTAAATGCTTCTCAAGAATACCTTGACAAACTTATGTCATCAACGAAATATTTATAAATACAAATATAATAATTCTTTACTTTTATCCTCCTAAAAATATATATTTTATTATAGCCTTTTCTCGTTTGTTTGTTTTTCCCAAATAGTCTGCAAAATTGGTTGATGAATATGATGTAAATGATTATACCGTGTATATTTTTTATTGTCCTCAAAAAAATTAATTCTATTTTTTAAATGTTTAATTAATTTGTATGATTCTTGTGGACAAAAGTAAAGAATTTTCTATAGTTAGTATATTGCAGCTTCTTTAATAGCAAAGATGTTTTTGAAATTGTTTACAATAGTGCACAGTTAACAATATGCCAAAGGATAAAAAAGTCTTTTAATAGACATTCGAGTCACAATTGTGATGGTGTGTAGGAGTAAGGCGACCATTAAATAAAAGATTTCAGTACACTTACTGCTCAATCAAACAGGATGGAAAAAACGTCAAAGTGTAGGGATGTTTTTCTGGTTTTGAAATTGCATCATAATTTAATATTGAAGGTAAGTACTTGGATAATTTGAAAAACTAAATGCTTCTCAAGAATACCTTGACAAACTTATGTCATCAACGAAATATTTATAAATACAAATATAATAATTCTTTACTTTTATCCTCCTAAAAATATATATTTTATTATAGCCTTTTCTCGTTTGTTTGTTTTTCCCAAATAGTCTGCAAAATTGGTTGATGAATATGATGTAAATGATTATACCGTGTATATTTTTTATTGTCCTCAAAAAAATTAATTCTATTTTTTAAATGTTTAATTAATTTTAATCAATACTGTGTATAATATACTCTCTCAAATCTTTGTGTTATAAAAATTATAAAAGGTTCAAAATTCTACAGGCATCATAGATTTAATAATATTCTCCTACAAAAATCAAAATTACAGAAAAAGCTATAGTTTCATGTAATTACTTACAAGCAGTTATTGACTATTATTATATGACTATATGGAACTATAATATTTTATTTAGAGTTTAATTTTTTTCATAAGTAATAACAAATTAATTGTTTTATAAAAAATCAGATGCACGATTTGTTGATTGTTCCTTTTTCTCAACTTGCTTCCTTAAAAATTGAAGACCCGCAACTATCGACTCTTCAGTATTAATTTTTCGTTTTTTATTATCTTTTCGGTGTTCTTGGCTGTTCGGTGGTGGAATAGAAGCATATTTTGACTTATCTAAATTTTTATATAGATCATCATCCATTTCATCTGAAGAACATTCATTTACTATAGGAATGCCACTAGGGATAGTTTTTGAAAATTCCTTATTTGAAAGTGATTTGTAATCTTGCAGCAATCTATCTGAATCACCATCGCTTGAACTTTCACATGTATCTTCTATTAAATTTCTGTTAACAAAAGTATGACTTTTGGGTTGATTACTGCTATTTTTAGTTGTAAAATATAAACCACTTTTACAATCCAATTCTGAATTGCTATTGCTTCTTGCAGAAAATTCTTTATTTTTATCATAGCTTTTCTTAAATCGATCATTCGAGGAATAAATTGTTGGAGGAGCAAATTCATTAACTCTTTGATTTCTTTGTTTACTAATCCATTCTTCTTGTGTATATTCCTGAAATTGTTTAACACCTTCTTTGCCTATATCCCAAGGTCTTATGTGGTCCTTTCTAGCTTGTTCTTTAATTTTTTCTAATGTTGATTCTTCTTGCTTTTCGGTACTAACTTCTTCTTGCTTATCAACTGTTTCTTCTGGTTCTATAAAATAAAATAAAAATAAGTTGTGAAAACATAAAATTGAAACATATTTTTAAATTAAAACAAAAACAAGCAAATCTTACCATCTTCCAAAGGAGGTAAACCCATTCGTGCTCGTTTTCTATTTTTTGCTGCCCTTGTTCTTTCAGCTAATTGTTTTTGTCGAATTTTACGTAACTCTTCTGACTTTTTTTGTTGTTGTTGTGTTTCTTGTCTTAATGTCTTCAATGCTTCTTGCTGTTTAGCACGTTCCTCTTCATCTTTTGAAAATGAATAATATCCTACACCATGAGTTCTTGCCTCTGAAATTAATTTTAAAATTGCAATTAATTGTTGCTCCAAATCTTCTTCACTGTAGTGAGAGTAATAAATACTTGTGCAATGTGTAAATAGTCAAAAAGTACATTCTTATTCATTTAAAATACTAAATACTTTATTTTACTTACCTCCAAACAAAATATCTTGGTAATGCAGATTACTCTTCTTCTGAAGTTCTTCTTCTTCTTTTTCCCATTGTTTTCTTGCTTGTTCTCTTCTGATATCATTAGATAGTAATTCTTTTGTATTTTCATTGTCTTCATTTATAACTGCCTCATCTTTTGTTGGTTGCTCTTCATCTTTTACAGATTTTTTCTTCTGTACAGTTTCATTTAATTCACGGTCCTTTTCTTTCAAAAACTCTAAATCTTTTCTAAGACATGTCCGTGTTCTTCCCAGACAATCTGTGTATTCAACCCTAAACATATATCAAAGTTAATTTCATTATCAAAAACAATAAACTAAATTACATACCACTCTTCATCAGAATTCTGGGCTACGTCATAAGAATCATTCGTTTCTTCATTTTCGCTGGTATTTTCTTCCTGTTGTCGTTGTTTTTTATCAAAACACACTAAATATAGTCTATTTCGTTCATCATCTTCGGAATTTTTTTCTTTCGATAATTTATCATATAATCGAGCTTTAGCTATTAAAGTGTCTCTAAAAATAGCATGATTCATTAGAAATTATAAAAATATATAATTTTAATGTTTATTTAAAATTCGCTTTATAAATTAATTAATTTTAAGTTAAAAATAATTATTTTTAGGGTTGATGTAACTTTGCAATCTTGCACATGTTAGTGCTTCTTTTCTAAATAAGAAATATTAAAATTTGTAAATAATAATTCAATACACATTTTCTAATTTTAAGCCAGACCTTTATCATATACTGACTTTTTTCATACTTCTTTTCGATTTTGCCTTGTGTCTCAAAAGCCTTATGCATTTTCCGAATAACCACCAAAAATATCTTAATTTTCCAAAAATTGTTAACCTTTTGTTAGTGTAAAGTCTAAACTAAACTGGTGTACAAACTTTAACTCTTTGAGCATTTTAAATCCATTAGATTTATGCATCTGCTGAACATTCATGATTTGTGGTTAGTGTAACTGGTTAAAGAACTTTCGAATGACTTATGAAATAATAAATTAACATATGTTATTCAAATAAATATGTCGTTCAAGAAAAACTACAAATTTTAATTTCATATTAATCAATTTAATTTCAAAAAAAGAAATTTTTATTTTAGTTTAATCACTCTAATCTAAAAATGATCATTTTGTAAATTAAATTGGTAGTTCTGAAATTCATTTGAATCATCCGAAATTAAAGTGGTGTTATCTGAAATTAACATCATTTCTTGTAGAATACATCTGGAAAGATATTGTTAAAAAAATGTACCTTGATTTCTGTAATAAATTTTCATCTTCAATGTATTCAGTAACATTTTCTTCATTTTGCTGAGTACTTTTCTTATTTCTTTTTAGGTCTAAGCCTTTACTTGAGACTTTCCTATATTTTGTTTCTAATTTTGTTTTGTTTACTTCTCCTTGTTTTCTAATTATTTCAGCCTTCAAGCTCAACAACTGTAACAAAAAAATATACATTTTTACAAAAAATAGGATGCAGTAGGAAGTTTCACTTTATTTCAATTTAAATTATGTTAAACACCATAATTGATTTTTGTGTTTTTTTTATGTTTATCTTTTACTTAATGATGTATTTTGATAGATTTTAACAATATGTTTATTGATCTATTATTAACTTCATAACTTCATATAATTCTATATCTTCAGCAATACACACTCGGAGGCAAATTATATTTTTTATTAAATAAAATTATTTTATTCTATTAATGAATAAAGGAAGTGATGATAAAAACAAAACAATTTTACAGAACACATTTAAAGGAATTGTATCACTTTTATTGGGAGGATACACAAATTTTCATTATTCTGAATTGACAGAAAACTGTCCAAAAAACAGTCATTTGGCAATAAGTTCAAGATGTTTTTTAGACTATCATTGTAGTACTCATAATTAATAGTGCATGTAGCACTTTTTAGCAGTTCAATTGTTTCCGTTATTTCTTCTAACATTGTCTATTGTAAACAAGGGATTCTTGATGTTCCGTTAAACTTCCACTTTTTCAGTATGGCACCTTTTTCGAGGATAATCTCCATGGAAGAGAAAAAGATAGGAAGCAAATCACATCATTATATTTTAAAAAATTAATTCATCTTCTATTTGAGGCGATGCAGAGATTTAAGTTAAAGATATTTCCTGTGTATAATGGTTTAACAACAACAAAAAGGAAAAAATATAATTTTCTTGGTTCCAATTGCTAGGAACGTAATTAGACCTACTGGCAAAAGACAATCGACAGTGACCGCTAGAGAATGATCAACAGTAAGCACCATGTGCTATTTCCCAGTTCCTAATTCTATTCTTATGACTATCATAAATATCAGTATCATACTATCACGTTCGCGACTGCATACTATACAAGCAACTAAACCACTAAACCTTCATTTTTTCCAAATATAAATTCAATTAAAAAAATATTTTTATTTCTTATGTTATTGATATTTAATCATTGCCACAATTTCACAAATTGTGACACACCTACACTACCAACGTAAAGTTTTAGTTAAGTTACAAATTTTTAATTACAGCCAGAATATAATTAAAAAATATTTCTCCAATGTAATATCTACTTATATTTTCATAAATTTTTTTTTCTCGTATAAACAACAGTTTGGATATATATAGCTTTGCATATACCATTAGTTTACTATTTTTAAGCTAACTACTGATTATCTTATTTATTTACGACCAGGACAAGCTGAGTAATATTGATGTGATATTTAATTTATAATAACGACATCTAGTTGATTTCGTTATATCTATACTGATACATGAATTTTAACTTGAGAATTCAAAAATATTACTTCAAAAATTAAAAATTTTAACTTGAAGTTTTAATTTAGTTATTTTCTATGGTCTTTTTTATTTAAATCTATAATCAATTAAAATTAGATTAAAATGGGCAAAACAAAAGAATTGAGAATTATCGAAATAAACTTACATGGATATAGTGGACCTTCAATTATTACCATCTGGTAGGCATTTATTTGTTAATCATTATGTTTTTATGCATTATAAGAACCCAAACAAATAGTAAGATTGTTAAAAACTATTTGAAACGTAATAACATTTTAGAATTAATGAAATGGCCACCAAAATCTCCCGATCTGAATCCCACAGTGATATTAAGGGAAGAACTTAATAGAAAAATACAGGAATAGCAGCCATCTTCTACTAAAACTTTCTGGAACATGTTACAAGAAAAATGGAATAGGATAACATCGCAAACATTGCAAAAATTAATAACGTTGTAAATATTTCATTTTTTTAGATATTTTTAATTATATTTTCACTAATAATGCCTACATTATGCATACAACATATTTTGAATAAATATTAACTAATGTTCAATCATCACAAGCGAAGTGACAGGAGGCATGGGAGAGTGTGCATTTTCTTGCTTTCTTCCCTTAATAGCCATGCAGTTGATAGCATCAATCAGATGTCAATCGTAACTCAAGTTGAAATGGCAGCAGGACAAACCTCTTAAACACATTTCAAAGCTTCAACTTAAAAATTTTTTTTTGAAAGCAGTAGAAATCAAGCATATCTTGATAACAGTTTCTGCGCTTTGAGGACGGTCAGTTGCGGGACCCAGCCACTTGCTTAAGGAGGGAACAAGTGTATTCAGACTTAAACCAAAGACATTTTTTTACAACTGCTGGCAGAAACAAACTGGGACTGTTCACAGGATCACCCAGAAGCTATGATGACAAGTTTCATGGACACCCTGCTTCATATCCACAACACAAATTCTCCGATTACTTCATAAACCAAATGAAGAGCGCCAAATCATAATACACCATATCTATGACAAATCAAAAAAACCTTAGATCTAACCTATGACACATTTAAGCGAACCAAGGATAAAGAAATCAAAGCAATCTACCTGTGATACAGGTTCCTTTATCTCGAGCAGAATATTCGGCAAACACCAATTCCACCAGTACGAGTATGTGTTTCTCAATCACATTGTCTACAATCTAAAATCAAGCACATCAAAGGAAGTTTTCGATTTAAATTCAAAAATTTTTTAAATTGAAATACCATCTGACCCATTAAAGGAAATATTTAACACATGTTTTATCACAGGTTATTTCCCAACACAACTAAAAGCGATAAGAACTACAGACTGTTTAAAAAATCTTCGAGTCCCTCATAACAAAAGCATGCTTGGCTTTCTGGAAAAGAACAACACATTGGCCCCTGAATAATTTTGATTCCAGCAGAACAGGTGAACTTCCGACTCCTCTTTCTCATGCTTGAGGAAATCACTGAATGCCTGGAAAAGTACTTGATTCAGTCCTGTGATCTTACCGGGGTTATCGATTGTATGGATCATGAGATTTTTCTGGGGAAGGCGGAGCACTATGGGTTTCGAGATATCACTTTGCGGCTCCTAAGGTTCTATCTGGATGGTTGATGCTAGTTTGTGGGTTCAATGTAGGGAAATTCTTCGGTGGTCTCCACGGCAGTGGTATTTCCACACGGGTCCATTGTAGGTTCATTGTTTTTCTTACTCTATATCAACGACCTACAACACAACATCAATAAAACAAATGGGAGTGTGGTCACCAGCCTTGGACACCTAAAAGGTCTGCGCAGCAGGGCATTTTCTGCTATCGAACAAGCCACTGAGATGTTTAACTCAAACAAGCAACTCAAAGACCATAGATTAGTCGTTACCTCGGATTAAAGACTCAAACAAATTATTACTAAATAACTCAAAGACCATAGATTAGTCGTTACCTCGGATTAAAGACTCAAACAAATTATTACTAAATAACTCAAAGACCAT